>CM031238.1:34788068-34857874 GCA_018340775.1 Taxus wallichiana var. yunnanensis | reverse complement strand
TTTGCATGATCTATAATATCAAACGCGGCCAAGGGTTACGTTGGTAAAGGAATGAGTCCTCACCTCGCGATGATGGAATAGGATCGGGTGGTCTTAGTAGGAATGTGAGAGGACTGATTGGGAGGAGAGATAGGGGGAAAAGATTTCTTTGTGAAAGACTTGCTAGGAGTTGAGTAGGAAGAGGATTACCTCTTTTAGCAATGATCGGAGGCGTGTTTGACACGGCCTTCTCTCGCTGGACATGGGCAGCAACTTCCGCGCTTTTCCTTGTGAGCGAGTAAAAAAAGATATGACCGTCTCGTCACAGATACCGGGTACTCCTCTTCTTCATCGATTCTTCCTCATCAAATTCCATATACCCGATAGTAGAGTCGCCACTGTCGGTTCACCGACATCTTGATCATCTTCGCCCGAGATGAAGGTTCTTCATCATAGTAACGCTCTTCTTCTTCAATCTCGGCCGAGCACGACCGAGGAGCTTTGAGCGCCAACCGCGGAGCAGCCGTAGGTAAGCGCGGTCTTTGTGAAACATTGTTAGGAATGAAATTCTCCGTGGAATATCCTGGGTATGAGGAATTGGGAGAGGCTCGGCCAATCGCTTTTTAATGTAAGCAAATCATTCGCCATCTTTTTGAATGCCGGATCGGGACGAAGTGGTGGGCGAAGGGCCCAAAGATTTAGGCTTGGTCGATTCTTTTAATTCACGGATATTATCGATTATCCTCTATGTGAATGGCAAGTGGGGGTTTGGGCTAGAACCAAGGTGGCAACTCGCTCCTCAAGGAGCAGGAAACTAACTTTCGAGCTCATAGCATTTACGAAAAACACTTTTGATTTTCCGGCATCTAAGCATGACAACAGAACACGGTTGATTAGTGCATCAAACTCGGGGTGATAAAATCACGCATGGTCTCATTCGCATCCTTCTTCGTGAGTGATCCGTGATAGTAATGCAAATGCATCCTCTGAAGGCTTATATCTGTCTTCGAAAGCATCCTCGTAAGGTGGCCCAACTGTAATAGACTCCTGCAAATGCTGAAACCATTCACCGCAGCAGTCTCGTAGGGTTTTAAAAGGTGAACCGACACATCTTCGTGGGTCACATCTAAAATACCGCATGACATAATGAATGCAGATATGTGGGAACTCGTGCTTTGATTTCTTCTCCCCGTCGAATTTGGGAAAATTATTTTGATTTCCGTGAGGGAGAGCGTGAACTCGGACGTGGTAAAGCCAGTGACCCATCGCATTTCCCATGGTACGCCTATCCGAAAATCCTGAAAGAGAACATGAGCTGGAATTGTAGTTCCGCTGAGTAGCAAGGCACTACAAAGGGATGTGGATGCCCCTTGCAAAAGACTTTTTCTTCGTGAAGGTGAGACACTCCTGGATGACCGGCTAGTCGAGCTTAGTGCTGAAAAATGCGCCGGTGTTACGCTGAAATTGTGCCTTTGAAGCAGATCAAAAGTGGGATCAGCTTCTCCATGGGCTCTCCTGCTGCGCGTAAAAGGTTCACTCACCAGTGTTCCTTCCAGATCTGCAATGTTATGGCGCAGATTCAAACTTTCTTTTTGGTTGTACTTGCTGATTTTCTGGTTTTTTTTGTCAAAACCAGCAAGAAGCAGCACTTTTCTAGATATTTAAAATTATCCTCTTCGTAAACCGATCATGTTAAATGACAAGATGATAATGAGGATAAGAGTGGCAGTGGCTGATTTTCTCGATCTCGATTTTAACTTTTTTAGAGGGTTTCAAACTTTTTTTTGCAACAAATAAAAACTCGTATCTATGGCAAAAATACCGATTTTTCAAAACTCAAATAACTAAAGACCTTTAACTGGACCAGATCTATGACTCTCAGAAGAAATTTTTTCAATTTGAGCACTTTTGCAAATTTTTGGGTTTTTTAACAAAAAGTTCAGATTTGCAAACAGGCAGCAATCTGCTGATTTTTCTGATTTTTTATCTTACTACCATCATAGATCCGATGATCTATTCGCTCTCAAATAAGTCGCCAAAACTCGTTGGTCTAAAAAATCTTTTGCTTGGGTAGATCTATGGATAAATGAGCTAACAGCAGCAGGCATAGCCCTCTTTGAGTCAGCAAAGCGAAATTGGTTTATTGCTATTCTACCAGCAGGAATCTATGCAAGTCTCACAGATTCTGCCTTCGGGGGTTTGGGATCTCATCCCAGTAGGTTTATTTCCGGCTGCGAAGAGAAAGGAATGAAAGAGAGGAGGAAGAAGGAACAGGTCCGAAGGGAGAAAAGAAATGAATTCCAAAGCAGAAAGGTCAGAAGATTTATGTTTTTGGGTTGGTAGAAATGAGCCAAACCTACTTGCATAAAAAACAAAGCAATACCGATGATAAATAAATGACAATAAAATAGAAGTGCATTCAACGTAATAAATGCATGTATCTAACATAAGAAATATCTAATGTATATAACACAGGTATTCAGCACAAAGTCCAAATATTGTATTACTAATTTGTTCTGTTACAAAAAGCTCAAAGTCTTTTCTCCTTACTCCTATTTCTCATCTGAAAGATATTCATCCATCCCTCAACACAACAAGTGTTGGGGTATTTATAGAAGAAGAGGAGAAAAGAAGGCAAAAAGGAGCCAACAACTATTTACAAAGATATTTACAAAATATCTAAAAGTCATGTTGACTTTTGACAACTTGATGGATGACATCATCCCATGATGCAACATGGATGATGTCATCATTTGTGCCAACACACTTTAGACATTTCAACAAGAAAGTCGGAGAATAGAGAGAAGAAGAAGAAGAAGAAGAAGAAGAAGTAGCTACTCGTCATCGTCATCTCCTGCGGTCAGTGAAAGTTGCTCGCTTCGATGCCGCCAGAGATGATATGTGGAACCGAAAAGGTATTCCAAAACTCTGCTAATCATGGGCCCAAATTGATCCTCGAGAAGGATCTCAGGCAACTTCGGGCCGATTGCTTTCGCAAGTCTCCCGCCGCTCATGAGCTTTTCTCGAGTTTGGAATAATCCTTCTCCACCTCAATGAGGAACCCAACAAAGTCCCTACAAAGCCGCAGGTTGTTGATAGATTCAAGTGTCAAATGTGACCTCCGCCCTGCTCTCGAGAAGCGATCTCTCAAGATCCGGATAGTTTCATCAGCTGACCTCATGGTAAAGGAAGGAGTGAGCAGCCCTGGAGACATGTTAAGAACAATTCGCTCCATTTGATGCATTGCATCCAGGGCTTCTTCCTTAACCTTGTCAATTTTTTCAAGAATAAATTCAAGCTGATCTATCCGATAGTCCAGAGTGGACATGGTTTTGTTGAGGGCCCTTGGATGGCCGAAGACACCGAACTTGACCAGATCTTCGACTGAACAGTCGAACATTTGTTGAAAGGTCTCGTGTTGGAGTCTAGCATGATCCAACTCTTCTGATATGGGCCCTGCTAATACTTGGAGCTCTTTGTTCGTCTTTCCGATGTTCAGATACAAATTGACGAATTCAGTGATCACTCTTTCACTGTCCTTGAGGATCTGGCTCCTCCAAGCAGAAACGGCCATACCCTGCTCGCCGATCTTTGAATATTCATTGATTTTCTCCTCGGCCGAGAAGCTCAAGTCTCGGCAGTAGTCGTGGGAGGTATACTACCCATCTTCTGTAAGGCTTGAAGCAGATATTTATTCTCTTCCTTCAATAGCCTTTTCTCTTCTTTTGTTTCCTGAAGCTTTTAACAGGGCGTCGACCGCATGAAAGAGCTTCCCCGGAGACTTTCGTAAGACGTCCCCATTGTGACTTGAGTCACAAAGAAATCTACCGAGATAGATATTTTTCTCCTTGAGGGGATCGGGTATGCTATTTCCATAACTCTCTCGACCGCAGCACTTTGAGAGAAGCGTGTTAAAGCTTTTCGCTTCTTGGCCCTTTGGTGGAATTACTGAAAATTCCATCGGAGCGATGGGAACTTTCCTCTTTAGCTGGCTCAGCTGCTGAGAGATCCATGCTGGTCCTATAGAAGAAGGACCAGAGACAGAGGAGGGGGCAGCTGCAGTAGAAGAGGGGAAAAATGTGGAGACACGCGGCGGCGGCATTGAGAGAATAGCCAGAGAAGCGCCCACGAGAGGAAGGGAAACTGCAGCTGCGGAAGACATAGGAAGGGAAGGGAGCTCGGAGATGAGGGAAGAAATGGAAGAAGATAAATCAGCGAGGGAGGAGAAGATAGACGAAGAAGCAGGGGAAAGAGTAGAAGAAGGGACAGAGGACGTGACCACCGTGGTCAGTAGCAATGCCGACATCCCGAGTGGATGGGCGTATGGGACTATCCTCTGCTGCTTCTTTTTTGGCAAATCCAGAGTTATAACCTATTCTTGTGCTGTGGAAGGAGGACTTTCAGGAGTTTCTTCTTGGGTGGTACTAGACTCACCTTCTACACCTTTGCCTTTTAACTGCTTTTTGGACCTTGGAGGTGCATTGCCCAATGGGGAGGTGTGAAATCTACCCCGAGGTAGATCAGCCTGTTCATGCGGCACCAGTGCTCTGTTCTACACATAGTCTCCTTGACCCTCTCTTCAATTGTTTGAGGAGCCTTGCTTGTCACAATGGCTAGGGAAGGGCCAATCATCCCTTTCGTGTCATTATACACCTTGTGCCTACTTCATCTTCCGTAGTTTGGAAGCCTTTGGGGACAATGGCCACTCCGTATTGGATAATTTCTTCCAATGCTAAGCGAGAATGATCCTTTCTTCTGAGTTCCACCTCGTGGATGACGCCAATGTAAATATCCTCGATTCGAGGAACATGGATCGGATCAAGGTTAGCCCTGGCGGTGTAGATCCTGGGTCAAAGGTAGGCCTAGCTGGGAAGTCATGTTTCAAATTGAGCAACTCCAGCTCCGTGAACATTTCCTTCACTTTGTGATGGGAGGAGCATGTGTACCGGCCCACTGTGAGGGGGAAAGGAGTTCCACCCTTCTTTCTCTTGAGGCATTTCTCATGGTATGTGACCAGCTGCCTTGATAACTCTAGTAGAATCAGCTTAGGTCCAGCGACTTGGCAAGCTGGGTTGGCTCGCCAAGAAGTTGGCCGCCCTCAGATAGGTAAATGTGGGAAACTGGGTGAACAGGGCCCCCCACTTCTCCACGGTTGACACAATGTTTTTGGTCGCATCGACCATGAGTTAGATTTGGCCTCAATAGGCAGATGGTGTGATAAAAGAATGCATCGTTGATTTTGGCGAATTGGGCGATGCTATTCTCCAGCCTCAATTCTGGATAATACTCATATATTTTGACCTGAGGCCAAACTCCACTTCGTGCTAGGCCCGGATAATCTCTCTCTGACGCTGCAGCGTAGACCACGTAGGAGTTCATATGGAATACTCCGCCAGGCCGAACTATCAGAGCTGCTGAGATGGTGCTTTGCTTATTATTTCCCCCCAGCAAAAACGCTGATCGGGAAAATTTTTATTCATTGTCTCCAAGTACCTCAGCATCCATTTATGAAAGTAGTGGGCGTCAGAGAGTCCGAAAACCCTGCTCAGGAAAGTAATAGTATCACTAAGTTCTTATGAGAAATCATCGCGCGGTGCATAACTGGGGCCACCAAAGCAGTTATCACCTTCTTGTTCTTCAAGTAGACTTCGCTCATCGCATTGCATGCATTGGTCTTCATTGTCTTCCCTGTGCCTCGATGCACTCTTTCGGGGCCGACGGCCACAAAGTGCCGGTGGTGAGGGATGCCAAGTATCATCTCAAAATGACGGTAGTGAGGTTTATAACCACCTCGCCTTGCTTTTTTTGACACATCTTGTGTCTTGTTATAAGACTGGGCAACCACCATCATGAATTCATTGTTGACTATGCCGACGGGGATTCCTCCTGGCAAGTGCAGTGGCACTCGCTATTAATTTTTCCATCCACGGACTCCTCAGAACCTTCTCGAGTTCTAACCTGCATTCTTCCATGTCAATGTGACCCAACTCGAGTCCCCGACATCCATACCGCATTCTCGCCCGTGATTTGGGCATCCCGACCCTTTGATATTTATACTTCATCTCTTCCTCGAAGCTTCACCTTTCCTTTTGATTTGGTGGATCTCTTCACGATGTAGACATGTGTTCTTTCGAACTCATTGCTGATCTCGCATGGAGAAGAAGCGAGACCCAATCCAAAAAGGTTGAATTAGCCATTTGGTATTTCATTGGAAAGCTATCGTAAGAAAGAGTTAGAGATTTTAAGGCTCGGTGGCGCAGGCACATGAAAATTGTAGCTTACAGGCTAAATAGGAAGGGTGCACAGAAAGGGCTACTAAAGTTAAACGGCGCGCCAAAGGTGCATGCGCGATGGATGTTGTAGATTGCATTTTATAGAAGGGCGCATGAAAATTGTGTGTTACTTTGGGATTCGGTGCACCCTTTGGCGCATGGATGTATCGTGTAGCAAGGACTTTTCGTGCGCCAAAGGGATATGGCGCGGCGCACGAAGGGTTAACACAACATGATGTTGTTGTAGTCGGGGATGCGCCTGCGCCTCTATAGTTTCATACTTGCGCAAATATAACTCGTGTAACATGGGAGCTGGGTGCGCCGATTGGCGCATGAAAAAGGGATGCAACATGGATGAACGGGCGCCAATGGGCGCAGGATCGCACTTGAAGATGCAAAAAGAGGCGCGCCATGCGAGGGCGCATGAGTTCGATGCAATAGACAAAAGGGTGCACCTATCGGGCGTGGGTTTTGCTCATGTAACAAGGCAGGTAGATGCGCCGAGGGGCGCAACTGTTTTTAGTGTAACAAGACGCGCCAGTGCGCCAATGTGAAAAACAGAGCTTTCTCGATGGGGTTTCTAACTCTTTTCTTTCTTTCCTTCATTTCCAAGACTCGCTTGGGAGACATAAGGTTTCACTAAAAAGAGGTTTTAAGACCAAGCTTTTTTTTTTTTAAATTAACACCTCTACCAAAGAGATTCGAAAGAGGGGGAAAGGAGGAGGAAAAGAAGAAAAAGACAAGGCAGCACAGGGGGGAAGCTCAACCTATTTCTATTTCAAAACCAACCGACAAGCTAAACACCAGACCAACAACGCATCAAGAACTGAAAACACAAAACGTAGAAGAGGGAGAACCTCTTACCTGATAAATAGCAAAATTTTTGAGAACGGGTCCACAATACGTTGAAAACGACGGAGCAGAGGCTGACAAGCTCAGAAAAACACGTGCTTCGCAAAAGTGAAAATGACATTTGGGCACGCAAAACACATATACATAGAAAAACCAGCCATTAATGCGCCACCTACTTTTGAAAGGGCACAGAAAATGTTGTCGATAGGAGAAAGCGTAAGGCGCCCTTTCGCGCACGAAAAATGGTGTTGCAATAAGATCATGTGCACCCTTTCGCGCCGTAAAAGAGACTCAACATCCTTTCGCACACCAAAGATGTGTTAACATGGAAAACCATGCGCCTAAAGGCTTTTAAGGGGCGCATCAAAAGCTAGTGTTACAAGCATAAGGATATTTCATGCGCCCAGCCAAAAAGGCTCAATGACTAAGTAACTAGATTTCCGGGAAGGGATTTTAAAATGTTTCGAATGCGGGGACCCCTAACGAGGGATCGGAACAAAATTTTTGGTATGGTTATCGGTAAAATTGCCCTTGTCAATTTTACGGGATAAATACAATCTCACTAAAACACCTTAGACAACTAAAATTTGGTTTTCAAATTGACAATGTGACAATGACGGGACATATTTTTCTTTTTATAGGTTTTCAACCTATAATCGATATCGATTATATTATGCCCTAAAGAACCTGGTATCAATCATCTAACCGATACCGGTCATAGAGAATCGATATCGGTTTAATCCCACCTTTTCCCCAATTTCTGCCCTTATTCACTAGTCTCCCTTTCTCACCACATCGCCTATACCCTCCTTTGCTAAATAGCCTTTTTTGACTTCATTGGCCCGACCTAAGGCCGCAACCAACCATTTGGCCCGACCCAAGGCCACACCCAACCATTTGGCCCGACCCAAGGCCATAACCAACCATTTGGCCCGACCCAAGGCCACAACCAACCATTTGGCCCGACCCAAGGCCGCAACCAACCATTTGGCCCGACCCAAGGCCGCAACCAACCATTTGCCTAACCAAGGCCAGTAACTCAACCATTTGGCCCGACCCAAGGCACAACCAACCATTTGGCTCGACCCAAGGCCACACCCAACCATTTGTCCCATCGCAAGGCCATAATCCAACCATTTGGCCCATCACAAGGCCAGAACCAACCATTTAGCGCGACTCCAAGGCCGTAACCAACCATTTAGCCTCGACCCAAGGCCGCAACCAACCAATCAAGCCCGACCCATGGCCCTCACTAATCAATCGGCCCGACCCAAGGCCGCACCAATTAAATATCTCACCCAAAACCAACAAATTACAATTTTTACCACCCATCATGTAGCTTTTTGTTCAATCGAGCTCACCTGCTCGTGTTTTAGCATGATTATGGTACTTGACTTGATCATCGACCAAATTTACCTAGACCAAGACCGTGACATTTATCTCAACCAAACCAACCATTCGTACCGCCGAACATGCCTAAACATTCCTCGTACCTTACCCATTATATCCCTTGGAGCTACTTCCTATGCCTTGGATACTAGGATTATATCACCCTTGTTTGGATAAACTATCGACCTTCGTCTATGAATTGCTTGTTTACTCTTCAAAACATGTACCCTAGTCGCGCTACTGCATTTCAATGTGCATCTACTTCCTTGGACCTACCCCACCATCTTAACATCATCTCAACACCATTTACCCTTTATCAACCCTATCCCTGATTTCACGCTACCTCAATCTGTGATAGATTTGAGGGGGATTACCTATACCCTTAACAGAGTAACCACTTCTTATTATTGTCAGTGCAGCTTTACAAGACAAGCTACATGACAACAAGGGGCTAATGTAGACACCAAATTTGTGTCTTACGACCCCCGTGCCCCGCATCTCATTTCGTAACCTAACCTCATCACCTAAACCTTACACAATTATTTATTAATTACCTTATAATTAATAAATCCACATCTCCATACCTGCCACCTCATTTTGCCACCTCATCATGACCTAGTCCTAACCCTAAACTAACCTAATTAAGACCTATAACTTGGTCTACATCCACACCCATGACTAATTACTCCTCACCCGCACCCAAAACCGACCTCATAATGACTTGACCAAGCCCACAACTAATCCCTCGAGAGAAAAGGAGGGAAAGTTGGCTATTTTACTAAAAATAGCCCACTTTGACCTGACCGATACCAGTTCCTACTCGACTAGCATCGGTTACGTAACCACTATCGGTTCCTTGTAAATGACCTCTCCCAACCAAAAACAAAGGAGGAATTTTCATTGGATCAAAAACAGAAGTCATTGGAAGAATCTAGAATTTACTTGGCCGAGCAAGAGACAAGTGAAGGAAAGAGAGGAGTTTGCAGAGAAGGACATCAAGCCCAAGACTGCAACTAAATAACCAGAGCCCAGTGACACTCATCCAAGCATCAGGAGAGGAGATAGTTCATCTTGGATTGTCAAACCATCCTACCTAAACCCTGCCTTCATCATAACAGTTCTTGGACCTGTATCTTCATCAAGAACTAGTAAGTAGTGTTTTGTATGTTCTTTTAATAATATTTCTTGGACTTCTGAATCATAGTAATTACAATTCTACTTCCAGATCCACTACCCGGTAACATTCTCCATCTAACTTACATTCCTCTACCCCTACATTGCCCCAAGAATAGCCCCCATACTCTCTCGAGTCTTCTCCATCACCTCATTACCTATCCCCAATCATTTTACTAGCCTTATAAACACCATAGCTATCATATAACCATCTTATATCCAACCTTCACCAAACCCTTAAATCACTACCCCTACCGATATCAATTATCATCAACCGCATTTCATTGACATCGACGGCATCGGTCACTATGATTCAAAACAAAGACCAACTTTCTCTATTGTTCTAACAAGGTAATTAGATTGTAATTTTGCAATAGCTTCTTTGTTAGAATTTGTGTTAATTCATATTAGTAGGGGAACTAACCACCTTCGAAAGGAAGTCTAATATTTCTTGGGCCCAAGGTAGTTCCATAATTTATTGTCTAATTAGAATCTAGTGGTCTTGTATTCTTACTTACTGCAGTAGTCCTTCCTGACATAAAAAGGAGTTCATTGCAATTGATCTCGATCTCTCTACGCTTACGCACACACCCTCTTGACATTCAATGTATTCCTCCTAGCCCTAACCCTTATCTGCTTCTCAAAGGAATTAAAGGATAGAAGAAACTCTATTCCAGAACGGAAGCATTTCTATGCGAAAAAAGATCACTCGGGAGCTCACCGATTAGGTCGCCAAATAGGTTGACTTAAGGTCACTTCTGAGCTCACCGAGCAGCTTACTGGGGACCTCACCTAGGAGCTTAGCAAGTTGCTCGATTGGGAGCTCACATAGCAGCTCACGGGAGCTCACCAAACATCTCCCCACTTACTCTCACTGGGATCTCTTGTGGGAGCTCATATATTAGCTCGAGGTTAGCTCACCCCAAATCTTGTCAAGTAAATCACTTGGGAACTCACCTAAGAGATCACTGACAGCTTCATCATGCCAACTCACCTTGAGCTCATCTTGTAGCTCATATGAAAATCACCTCGAGAGATTACCGACAAGCTCACCTTGAGCTCACCGGGAGGTCACCAAGTAGTTAACCTAGGAGATTAGTTGGGAGCTCAAGAAGAACCTAGCCCAAGAGCTCATCGATCGCTTGACTTGTGCTTACTCGAGAAATTCACATGGGAGCTCACCCGATCAGCTTGTCTAGAAAAGCTCACAACTCACATGGGAGCTCACCTATCACCTTACCTTGTCATATCACCTTGAGCTTGCTGAGGACCTCTCATTACTAACTCACCTTTAGCTATTCTAGTAGCTTTCTCATATTTTATTGAGTAGCTCACCAAGTAGCTTACCGGGAGCTCACCTAACGCACTCGCCTAGGAGCTCAACGGGCAACTCACTAATTGGGTTGACTTAAGCTCACTTGTGAGCTCACCGAGTAGATCGCTGAGGACCTCACCTGGGAGCTCACCAAGTATCTCACTTAGGAGCTCACCTAGTAGCTCACCTAGGAGCTCGCCAAACAACTCACCAAGTAGCTCACCTAGGAGCTCTTTTGCGAACTCACTGATCAGCTCAAATTGAGCTCACTTGGGAGCTCATCGACTAACTCGCCTTAGAACTCACCTGGGAGCTCACCTGATAGCTCACCTTGCCAACTTTTCTTGACCTCACCTTACCAATCTTGCCTTGAGCTCTCCTTTTCAACTAGCCTTGAGCTCATCTATTAGCTCGCATGTAAGATCACCTCAAAAATTTATGACAATCTCACCTTTGAGCTCACTGGGAGCTCAATGAGTAGCTCACCTACAAGCTTAGCTAGGAGCTCAATAAGAAGATCACCCAGGAGCTTGTCGAGTAGCTCGACTTGAGCTTTCCTAAAAACTCACCTGGAAGCTGGCCCAATAGCTCACCTTGAGCTCACCTGGAGCTCATCAAGTAGCTTGCCCAAAACTCATATGGGAGCTCACCGATAGCTCACCTTGCAAACTCAACTTGATCTCATCTAGTAGCTCGCATGTAAGCTCACCTTAGAGATTTCTAACATGCTCACCTTTGAGATCACATGGCAGCTCACCAAGTAGCTCACTAGGAGCTCACCGGGAGCTCACCTAACAACTTGCCTTATCACTCACCTTGAGCTTTCCCGGGAGCTCACCGAGTAGCTTGCCTTGATCTCGCCAAGAGCTCGTAAAGTATCTCACTAGAAAATTCACATGGGAGCTTTCCTTATAGCTTTCCTTTCTAACTCGAATGGGAGCTCACCTATCAGCTCACCTTGCTAGCTCATCTTGAGCTTACTAAGGAGCTCACCTTACCAACTCACCTTGAGCTCACCTGGTAGCTCACCTCATAGTTCATCGAGTATCTCACTAAGTAACTCACCTAGGAGCTTTCCCAGGAGCTCACCAAGTAGCTCATCGAGTGGATTGACTTGAACTCACCTAAGCTCACCGAGTAGCTCACTCGAGACCTCACCGGGAGCTCACTAAGTAACTCAATTGGGAGCTCACCTATGAGCTCACCTAGGAGCTCACCTAAGAGATATTTTGGGAGCTCACCGGTCAGCCTCGAATGAGCTCATCTAGGAGTTCATTAAGTAACTCACCGAGAACTCACCGGGAGCTCACCTAACATCTCCCCTTATCGACACACCTTGAGCTTGCCTTGCTAACTCACCTTAAGCTTATATGGTAGCTTGCATGTAAATTCGCCTCGAGATTACTAACAAGCTTGCCTTTGAGCTCACTCGGGAGCTCACCGAGAAGCTCATCTAGAAGCTCGGCCTAGGACCTCGGCAAATAGGTCACCAGATTTTGTCGAGAAGCTCAACTTGAGCTTTCCTGAAAACTAGCATGGGATCTTTCTTGACATCTCACCTTCAACTCCCCTAGGAGCTTTTCAAGTAGCTCAACTTGACCTCACCCAAGAGCTCATCAAGCAGCTCACCCGAAAACTCACATGGTAGCTCACCTGACATCTTGCCAAGTATCTCACTTGGGAGCTCACCAAGTAGCTCACCAATTAGATTGACTTGATCTCATTTATGAGCTTACCGATCAGCTCACCAGGGACCTCACCTAGGAGCTTGGCAAGTATCTCACTTGGTAGCTCACCTAGCATCTCACCTGGGAGCTCACCGAATAGGTCACCAAGTAGCTCACCAAGGAGGTCTTCGCTAGCTCGCTGATCGGCTCAAGTTGAGCTCACCCTAGAGCTCATCGACTAAGTCACCTTTGGAACTCACCTAGGAGCTCACTTGACAGCTCATCTTACCAACTTTCCTTGAGCTCACCTTACCAACTTGCCTGGAGCTCTCCTTCCCAACTCACACCGAGCTCGTCTATTAGCTTGCATGTAAGCTCACCTAGAGATTGCTTGACAAGTTCACCTTTGAGCTCGCTTGGGAGCTCACCGAGTAGCTAACCTAAGAGCTCACCTGGGAGCTAGGTAAGAAGCTCACCGAAGCTCATCGAGTAGCTCAACTTGAGCTTTCTGAAAACTTGCTTGGGAGCTCTCCCGATAGCTCATCTTGCTAGCTAGCCTTGAGTTCACCAAGAGCTTGACTTGAGCTCACCTAGGAGCTCATAAAGTACTCACTCAAAAAATCACATGGGACCTCACCTGACAACTCACCTTGCAAACTCGCATGGGAGCTCACCTATCAACTCACCTTGCCTGCTCACCTTGAGCTCAGTGAGGAGCTCAACTTGCCTACTCACCTTGAGCTCATCTAGTAGATTGCCTCGAGTTCATTAAGTAGCTCACCAAGAAGCTTGCATTGGAGCTCACATAACAGTTCGCTTAGGAGCTCACCTAATAGCTCACTTGGGAGCTCACTAAGCAGCTAGCTGAGTAGGTTGACTTGAGCTCACTTATGAGCTCTCCGAGTAGCTTCTTAGGGACCTCACCTAGGAGCTCACCTAGTAGCTCATTTGGGAGCTCACCATGTAGCCCACCTAGGAGCTCTTATGGGAGCTCATTGATTAGCTTGAGGTTATCTCACCTTGAATCTCATCGATTAAATCACCTGGGAACTCACCTAGGAGCTCACCTAATAGGTCACCTTGCCAACTCACCTTGAGCTCATCTTGTAGCTTGCATGAAATCTCACCTTAGAGATTTGACAAGCACACCTTTGAGGTCACCTAGGATCTCACTAAGTAGTTCACCTAGGACCTCAGATAGGAGCTCATCAAGAAGCTAGCCCAAGAGCTTGTCGAGCTTCTCAAATTGAGTTTACTCAAAAACTTTCATGGGAGCTCACCACAGCACTTGCCAAGAAACTCACATGGGAGCTTGTCAACTATAATGGGAGCTCACCTATCACCTTGCCTTGAGCTTGCTAAGGAGCTCCCATTTCCAACTCACCTGCAGCTAGTCTGGTAGCTTACCTTAGAGTTTGTAGAGTAGCTCAACAAGTAGCTCACATGGGAGCTCACCTAACAGCTCACCTGGGAGATCACCTAACAGCTCACTTGTGAGCTCACCAAGTAGCTCACCGATTAGGTTGACTTGAGCTCACTTGTGAGCTCACTAAGTAGATCATTAGGGACCTCACCTAGGAGCTTACCAAGTATCTCACTTGAGAGCTCACCTAGCAGCTCACCTACGAGCTCACCGAATAGCTCAAAAATTAGCTCACATGGGAGCTCTTTTGTGAACTCACCAATCAGCTAGAGTTGAGTTCACCGAGGAGGTCAACAACTAACTCACCTTAGAACTCACCTGGGAGTTCACGTAATAACTCACCTTACCAAATTTCCTTGAGTTCACCTTAATAACTTGCCTTGAGCTCTCCTTCTGAACTCACCTTGAGCTCATCTATTAGCTCATATGTAAGCTCACCTCAGAGATTGCTAACAAGCTCACCTTTGAGCTCACTGGCAGCTCACCTAGTAGCTACACTAGGAGCTCAACTAGGACTTTGGTAAACAGATCACCCAAGAGCTTGTCGAGTAGCTCAACTTAAGCTTACTTGAAAACTCACCTGGTAGCTCGCCTGACATCTCACATTGCCATCTCACCTGAGCTCACCTAGGAGCTCTCTCGAGTAGCTCGACTTAAGCTCACCTAGAATCTCGTCAAGTAGCTAACCTAAAACTCACATTTGAGCTCACTAACAACTCACCTTGAAAAATCATATGTTAACTCACCTATCAGCTCACCTTGCCTACTCACCTTGAGCTCAGTGAGGTGCTCACCTTGGAAACTCACATTGAGCTCATCTAGTAGCTCAGCTCGAAGTTCATTGAGTAGCTCACCAAGTAGCTCACCTTGGAGATCACATAACAGTCACTGGGAGATCGCCTAACAGCCTCACTTGGGAGCTCACTGAGTAGCTCTCCGAGTAGGTTGACTTGAGCTCACTTGTGAGATTGTCGAGTAGCTTACCGAGGACCTCACCTTAGAGCTTGCCTATTACCTCATTTGGGATCTCACCTACAAGCTCACTCGGGAGCTCACCAATAGCTCACCAAGTAGCTCACCTGGGAGCTCTTATGGAAGCTCATCGATTAGCTCAAGGTTAGCTCACCCGAAGGTCATCGAGTAAATCACCTAGGAACTCACCTAGGAGCTCACATGATAGCTCACCTTGTTAACTCACCTTGAGCTCATCTAATAGCTCATGTCACGAGGCTAGCTAAGTAGCGGATTTCACTAGCCAACATGTGGCACTAAGACACTACTTTTTTTTTCACCTTAGAGGATCAAGCTACTCTAGTATTCCCAAACTACGCCTTTCTCCATCTTCATCCACCACCCATTCCCCAACTACATCTCCAACTATGCACAAGTGAACCCTTCCAACACCCTTCACAGCTGGCCCATACAACTGCTCCAGAAGACCACTCGCGAATGCCATGGCTGCCCATATAACCATCGAGAGCTCTTAATATGCCTTCTTAGTTCACCTAAGGGAATGCACAACTCATGCCTCAAAACTCATCACTTTCGAACATCTAACTATTCTGCACAAGGCCACTAAGGAGCATCACATGCACCTATATGTCATCCATCCATGAGTCTGCCTGAGTTGTTGTGCTAGTCACCTATGCATGCACCAACGGGGGAAGTCCTCCTCTGAGTCCTTCCCAGGTGTGAGCCTCTACTCACCCCATCCTACTAACTGATCTGTCACCCAAGTCCAACACACCAAAGATCCCTGTGGGGAACACTACAAGCTCGTCATCTTTGTAGACCGCATCACATGCGGGTGAGGTACTGTTTCTTCCTCGCTCGATCTAACTTCTGATCTCACCCCTAATTCCATGGCCGCGACATCGTCGTGCCTACTCTTTCGAGACACCCATCTACATCCAGACCACATTGACTCCTACTCAAGTCTCTACCTTAGTTGTCACTCACCACACTTTGTAATTGTATCCATGATTTCTTGACTCATCCCACCATGTCGCGCATCACCATGTGAACCATCCTCTGTCCACTTCATGAGTCTCAGCCTCCGCTTCTGCACCCACTCCGCATCCACTCTTCCAGCGCACTCTGATACATCTATGTGAGCACTCAACTCATCTACGTTGTTTTAACCTCTGCAAGGTTGAGGAGCTCGCCACACTTGGCTCGCTCGCGTCCAAGTTACTTCTCCTCGTTTCGACCTCGGATCCCAGTCTCACTCCATCACACCTCTTGGTTGTTTCCCACATGAACTCTGCTTCTAAGGACGTTGCCACCTAAAAGGTCTCCTCAAGTGCATTATCACTTAACACTAGAGTCCCACTACTGATCCATGATGGATATATCTACATGGACATACTCCGCAAGGGTAGAGTATATCTCCAAGGTCTGCTGAACACCCCATCCTCTGAATGTCCAGTGCACCAAGTGTTCCACACTCCACTTGGTGGGGTTGTGAGTTCCCCTGTTGGTCTGTATTGTCTGCCATGCTCACTTGGCTCTTTAGGCATGCGCTGCACTCTCAACGCAAGGCCTCTATCGTACAAGGTCTTCATGCTTCAAACCAACTCCCGCTCTGCCACTGCATCGCCCACATGAGTTTCCCAACTCGCTCCGCGTACATTGGGTAAGTTCTTCGCTCCAAGACACCTTGCACTGTTCCTAAGTGCAACCAACTTACTCACCAACCCGCCTCGGCTAAACCTTGATTTTGAGACATCCTTGGGTGCACAACATGGTCCTTTGAATCCCCCATGCACAATTCTTTCTCACTCCATAGCCCTCAAGAGTTACATTGGTGCGCCACTGAAACTTCCCGGGAGGTCACCCATTTTTTGCCTGTGTGCTTAACTTTCCCAACTCACCGGATCTTCAGTAGGCACATACATGTGAGTTCGTCAACCCCAACCCATGCCTGGCCAACCATTTTCCTTGGCCAGAGTCCCTCTGGCTCCCTGGATAGCACCTCGTGCACTACCCTACGCAGATGGGGTCTACCCATCCTGGGGGAGGCGGTCACTCTATGAGCATGGAGACGCACCCCCTTATATTCTCCCCCACTTAAAGTGGTGACACCCATGGCACCGATGCTAGACTTCGCAAGTCTTTGCAAAGGATGCAAGTGTTCGCAACACTTGGACAAAATGTAAATGCACTACTCACATGCAAATACACACGGAACACTTCGGTCACTACTGACATAACACAACTCAGTCTCTTCAACATCTCGCTGTGCTAACTCCCTGTGCTCGGGACAAAAAGTGCCAAATCACTCAACACTTCTATCACTGTAGCTCCCATTCCACTGAAACTACACTTCACCAAACATCCAACAAAATGTCGATGAGATACCCCCTCTACAATTCCCACAACCTATTAGGAATTCTTCATGATGTACAAGCTACCCTGCCAAGCTCTGAGCCCTTCTTACACAACAATCACTACATAAACTGGAGAACCACCAACCTCCATGCTGATTGATGAACCACTGCAAGGTTTCACTACTACTGAAACTGGTCACACCATGCTTCCACACACAACACATGATATTCTCCACTGATCTGGGGGCCAACTTCACCACAAATTTCACCACAATGCTGCCCTTGTTCAGCACTTCTACCAACACCATACCACCACTGTGTCTCTGATGTTGATCTTCTGGCAAAATCTTCACCAGGAATACCTCATTTCACTGCAACCTGACTGATCTACTCACCACCGCTTTCAACCAACCAGCATTTCCAAAAACGTAACTCTTACTTCACCAGAAATGTAGCCACCGCCATTATTGCCAACCTGAAATTCCGAGGTTTTCGTAAAATCTACACACCGATTCTGCCAAGGGAGAGCCACTTTTTCCACTTCATGGCTCGAGTATCAACTTGATATCACTGGCCTTCTTCCTCTACAACTAAGTTCTATTCAACACTATCCTTCTTCTCCCACAAAGTCTCTAGCAACCTGCACTGACTTACTTGCATTACACAAGTGCCAACTCTTGACACCTGTGTGGGTCTACAACACCCTTATCACCGAACACCATGCCGACCACTATCACAACTACATGACTCCTTCCTCATCAACCCTCTGGTCTACTGATTTGAGAAAGTTCATCAAGCTTCATTCATTCCATCATGTGACATCAATAAGACTTGACTAGCCTTGATACTCCGCTAGATCACTCGATTCGACATCGCCCTCTAGCATGCACTAGTCTACTTCTTACCCGGTACATAATCGCTCCTCTTAATCTAGTTGTGTTGGTGTCCCGCCTTCCGATCGCCAACACCGTTGATTGAAAATCTTCACAAGACTCAACTCCTGATCCAATTCATCCAACAACCAACTCCCGTAAACATGCACGACCACTGCTAAGCTACACACTAGGTTGGGCACTTCAATCTGACGCTGCTTCATAAGCACACACCAGTCTACTTCTGCTCCGCCCAACCACGTTGGTGTCCCACCCATCTGATCACCAACGATGTTGATTGTGTTGGCTCCCTAGTCTGCCACCCTGTTCTTCAATCAACATCCCACACGCCTGAAGTTGAGAGCTCTTTCGCCAACTACTCGCGCTGGTTTACACTCTATTCCCAACTCCAGCACTAATGCTCATTGTGCTCTAGGTACCAAAGAGAGCATCACTTCAAATGCACTAACAAAATTATCACACTGTATCGTGTACAACATTAACTCACTAGCTCGATACAATTTGTCACGGGCTAGTGAGCAAAGGTGGATTTCTCTAGCCAACGTTGTGGCACTGAGACACTAATTTTTTCACTCGGCTTAGAGGATAAAACTACTCAAAGTAGTCCCGGACTATGCCTTTCTCATCTTCATCCACAACCCATTCCCAACTGCATCTCCAACTATGCACAAATGAACCCTTCCAACACCTTTCATAGCTGCCCATACAACTGCTCCAGAAGACCACTCGCCGAATGCCATAGCTGCCCATACAACTACCGAGAGATCTTAATATGCCTTCTTATTTCACCTGAGGGAATGCACAACTCACGCCTCCAAGACTCATCACTGACCTAGCTCTAGGCCGCTGGCCGGCTCATTGTCGAACATCCAACTATTCTACACAAGGCCACTAAGGAGCATCACATGCACCTATCTGTCATCCATCCATGAGTCTACTGAGTTGCCGCGCTGGTCACCTATGCATGCACCGATGGGGGAAGTCCTCCTCTAAGTCCTTCCTAGGTGTGAGCCTCTACTCACCCCGACTGCTTGCGACGATCTATTACCCAAGTCCAAACACACCAAAGATCCCTGCGGGGAGCACTACAAGCTCGCCATATTTGTAGACCGCATCACATGCGGTGAGGTATGTTATTTAATTTTCTCGATCCAACCCTCGATCTCACACCGATTCCATGGCCACCGACATCGAATGCCTACTTTTCGAGACACCCATCTACGTCAAGACCGCATTGACTCCTACACAAGTCTCGCCTTCGTTGTCAGCTCACCACACTGCAACGGTATCCATGATGTCCTTGACTCAGCCCACCATGTCGCGCATCACCATGTGAACCATCCTCTGTCCACTTCACTGAGTCTCAGCCTCTGCTTCGCACCCACTCCGCATCCGCGCTTCCGGCGCACTCCGATACATCTATGTGAGCACTCGACTCATCTGCGTTGTTTTAACCTCTGCAAGGTTGAGGAGCTCACCACACTTGGCTCACTCATGTTTGATTTACTTCTCATCTTTTTGACCTCATCCAGCCTTCCATCACGCCTCTTGGCTGTTTCCCACATGAACTCTGCTTCTAAGGACGTTGCCACCTTAAAGGTCTCCCCAAGTCCACTGTTACTTAACACTGGAGTCCCACTGTTGATCAACGATGCACATCTCTGCATGGACATACCCCTAAACAAGGGTAGAGTATATCTCTAAGGTCTATTGAACACCCCATCCTTTGAATTTCCATTGCACCAAGTGTTCCACACTCCACTTGGTGGGGTTGTGAGTTCCCCCTGTTGGTCTGTATTGTTTGCCATGCTCATCTAGCTCTCTAGGAATGCACTACACTCTCAACACAAGGACTCTATCGTACAAGGTCTTCATGATTCAAACCAACTCTTGCTTCCACGCATCGTGCACATGAGTTACCCAACTCGCTCCGTGTACATTGGGTAAGTTCTTCACTCTAAGACACCCTGCACTATTCCTAAGTGCAACCAACTTTGCTCACCAACCCACCTGAGCTAAACCTTGATTCTAAGACATCCTTGGGCTCACAAGCATGGTCCTTTCAAATCCCCCATGCACAACTCTTTCTCACTCCATAGCCCTCAAGAGTTGCATTGGTGCGCCACCGGGAACTTCCCGGGAGGTCACCCATTTTCTGCCTGTGTGCTTAACTCACCCAACTTGCCTAGATATTTTGTAGGCACATGCATGTGAGGTTTTCAACCCCAACCCATGCCTAGCCAACCGTTTTGCCTGGTGGGAGTCCCTCTGGCTCCCTGGATAGCGCCTCGTGCACTACCCTACGCGGATGGGGTCTGCCCATCCTGGGGGAGGCGGTCGCTCTATGAGCATGGAGACGCGCCCCCTTATAGCTCACATGTAAGCTCACCTCAGAGATTTCCGATAAGGTCACCTTTGAGCTTAACTAGGAGCTCACTAAGTGGCTCACTTGGTATCTCGGTGGGAGCTCAGCAAGTAGTTTTCCCAAGACCTCATTGAGTAGCTCAACTTGAGCTTTCCTGGAAACTTTATTGGGAGCTCTCCTAACAACTATCCTTGCTAGTTCACCTTGATCTCACCAGAGCTCACTCGATGAGAAGCTTGAATTGAGCTCACCTGGGACCTCGTCAAGTAACTCGCATGAAAACTAGCATGGGAGCTCACCTGAGAGCTCACCTTGCCAACTCCCTAAGGATCTCACCTTGACAACTCACCTTGACCTCATCTGGTAGCTCACCTCAGAGTTCATTGAGTATCTTTCCAAGTAGCTCACCTTGGAGCTCACTTAATAGCTCACCCAGGAGCTCACCTAACAACTCACCTTGGAGCTAACCAAGTAGCTCACCGACTAGGTTGACTTGAGCTCACTTGTGAGCTCACCGATCAACTCACCGGGGACCTCACCTAGGAGCTCACCAAGTAGCTCACTTGGGAGCTCAGTTAGTAGCTTAATTAGGAGCTCAATGAATAGCTTTCCAAGTAGCTTACCTGAGAGCTCTTCTGGGAGTTCACCGATCAGCTCGAGTTGAGCTCACCAGAGATTTCATCGAGTAAATTTCTTTGAGCTCATCTAGTAGCTTGCATGTAAGGTCACCTCAGATATTTCTGACAAGATCACCAATGAGCTTTCTTGGGATCTCACCAAGTAGCTCACATAGGAGCTTGGTGGGAGCTCGGCAAGCAGCTCACTCAGCAGCTTATCGATCATCTCGACCTGAGCTTGCCCAGAAACTCTCCTGGGATCTCACATGATATCTTGCCTTGCCAGCTCATCTTGAGCTCATCAAGCAGCTCAACTTGAGCTCACCAGGGAGCTCATAAAGCAGCTCACCTAAAAAATCACATGGGAGATCACTTGACAACTCACCCAAAAACTCACATGGGAGCTCACCTATCAGCTCACCTTGCAAGCTCACCTTGAGGTCATTGAGGAGCTCACCTTAGAGTTCGTCGAGAAACTCAGCAAGTAGCTCAGCTGGGAGCTTTCCTAAGAGCTTGCCTAGGATCTCAGTGAGTAGCTCACCGAGTAGGTTGACTTGAGCTCACTTGTGAGCTCACCGAGTAGCTTCTGGGGACCTTTCCTAGGAGCTCACCAAGTAGCTCACTTGGGAGCTCACCTAGTAGCTCACCTAGGAGCTCACCTAGGAGCTCACTAAACATCTCACCAAGTAGCTTTCCTGGGAGCTCTTCTAGGAGCTCACCGATCAGCTCAAGTTGAGCTCACCTAGGAGATCATCGAGTAACTCACCTAGGAAATTACCTAGGAGCTCGACTTATAGCTCGCCTTGCTAACTCAACTTGAGCTCCTTGCTACTCTCACCTTGAGCTCCCCTTGCTAACTCACATTGAGCTCATATGGTAGCTCACATGTAAGATCACCTCATAGATTACCAAGAAGCTCACCTTTGAGCTCACCGAGATCTCAACGAGCATCTCACATAGGAGCTTCACCTGGGAGCTTGAGAAGCAAAGCTAACCAAGGAGCTCATCAAGTAACTCGACTAGAGCTTGCCTAGAATCTCACCTAGGAGCTCGTCTGATAGCTCACCTTGCCAAATCACATTGAACTAGCCTAGGAGCTCACTGAGCATCTTGACTTGAGCTCACCCGGGAGCTCTTCAAGTAGCTCACACGAAAAATCACATGGGAGCTTGCCTTGCAAATCAAATGGGAGCTCACCTATTAGCTTTCCTTCCTAGCTCACCTTGAGCTCGCTGAGGAGCTCACCTTGCTAACTCGCCTTGAGCTCATGTGGTATCTCGTCTCGAGTTTATCGAGCAACTTTTGAAGTAGTTCACATGGGAGCTCACCTAATAGCTCTCCTAGGAGCTTGCCTAACAATTCACTTGGGAGCTCACCGAGAAACTTGCCGAGTAGGTTGACTTGAGCTCACTTTTGAGCTTACCGAGTAGCTTGTCGGGGACCTCACCTAGGAGGTCACCAAGTAGC
This sequence comes from Taxus wallichiana var. yunnanensis, assembly GCA_018340775.1. Taxonomy (NCBI): domain Eukaryota; kingdom Viridiplantae; phylum Streptophyta; class Pinopsida; order Cupressales; family Taxaceae; genus Taxus; species Taxus wallichiana. The sequence continues at coordinate 34,835,133 of CM031238.1, read as the reverse complement.
TCACTTGGGAGCTCACCTAGCAGCTCACCTGGGAGCTCACTAAATAACTCACCAAGTAGCTCTTAACGGAAGCTCACCAATTAGTTCGAGTTGAGCTCACTCGGTAACTCATCGAGTAACTCACCTGGGAACTCACCGGGAGCTTGCCTGACACTCTCGCCTTGCCAATTCACCTTGAGATCACCTTTTCAACTTGCCTTGAGCTCACCTTGCCAACTCTTCTTGAGCTCATCTAGTAGCTCCCATGTAATTTCAACTCAAATATTACCAACAAGCTTGCCTTTGAGCTCACCTAGGATCTCACCAAATATCTCACCAAGGAGCTCGCTGGTAGCTCAACAAGCAGCTTGTCCAGGAGCTCATCTAGTAGCTCGACTAGAGATTACCCAAAAACTCACCTAGGAGCTCACCTTGAGCTTACCTAGGAGCTCGCCGAGAGGCTCGACTTGCGCTCACCAAGAGCTCGTCAAGTAGCTCACCCGATAACTCACATGGGAGCTCACCTTGCCAACTCGCATGGGATATCACCTAACATCTCACCTTGACAGCTCACCTTGAGCTCGCGAGGAGCTCAGGAGCTCACCTTGAGTATGTCTCGGTAGCTCACCTCAGAGATCATCGAGAGCTCAACAAGTAGCTCACCTTGGAATTTGCCTAACATCTCACTTGGGAGCTCACTGATCAGCTCATCTAGTAGGTTGACTTGAGCTCACTTGTGAGCTTAACAAATAGCTCGTCGGGAGCTCACTAAGTAGCTCGCTTGGGAGCTCACCTAGCAACTCACCTAGGAGCTCACTGAATAGTTTGCTAAGTAGCTCACCTGGGAGCTCTTCTGGGAGCTCACTGATCAACTCAAGTTGAGCTCACCTAGAAGCTCATTAACTCACCTAGGAACACACCTAGGAGCTCACCTAACAACTCATCTTACAAACTATCCTTGAGCTCATCTTGTCAACTCACCTTAAGCTCATCTGGTAGCTCACATGTAAGCTCACCTCTAATATTGCTGAAAACCTCACCTTTAAGCTCACATGGGAGCTCACCAAGTAGCTCACCTAGGAGCTCATCTCCGGAAGCTCACCAAGAAGCTCACCCGGGAGCTCATTAAGCAGCTAGACTCGAGCTTGGCTGGAAACTCACCTAGAAACTCACCTAACAGCATGCCTTGATAGCTCACCTTGAGCTCACCCAGGAGCTCGCCGAGTAGCTCAACTTGAGCTCACCTAGGAGCTCATCAGGTAGCTCACACAAAAACTTTCATGAGAGCTTTCCTTGCCAACTCACATGGAAACTCTCCTTTCAGCTCGACTTGAGCTTGTGTAGGAGCTCACCTTGCAAAATCACCTTGAGCTCATTTGGTAGCTCACCTCAGAGTTTGTCGAGCAGCTCACCAAGTAGATCGCATGGGAGCTCACCTAATAGCTCACCGAGTAGGTTGACTTGAGATCACTTGTGAGCTCACCAAGGACCTTGCATGGGAGCTCACCAAGTTGCTTGCTTGGGAGCTCACCTAGTTGCTCCCCTGGGAGCTCACCAAATAGCTCATCCAGAAACTCGCATGCGAGCTCACCTATCAGCTTACCTTGCCAGTTCACCTTGACCTCACTGAGGAACTCACCTTTCCAACTCACCTTGAGCTCATCTTGTAGCTCGCCTCAGAATTTTTTCAAGTAGCTCGCCAAGTAGCTCACCTAGGAGCTCACCTAAAAGCTTACCTAGGAGCTCACCGAGCAGCTCACCAAGTAGGTTTACTTGAGCTTGTTTGTGAGCTCACTAAGTAGCTCACCAGGAAGCTCACCAAGTAGCTCACTTGGGAGCTCACCTAGCAGCTCATCGGGAGCTCGCCAAACCACTCACCAAGTAGCTCACCTAGAAGCTCTTCTGGGATCTCGCCGATCAGCTCGAGTTGAGTTCACCAGGGAGCTCATTGAGTAACTCACCTGAGAACTCACTTGGGAGCTCACCTAATAGCTCACCTTTTTAACTCACCTTAAGCTCACCTTGTAAACTCACATTGAGCTCACCTTGCCAACTTGCCTTGAGCTCATCTGGTAGCTCGTATGTAAGCTCACCTCAGAGATTTTTGACAAGCTCACCTTTGAGCTCACATGGGAGCTCACCAAGTAGCTCACCTAGGAGCTCAGAAAGTAGCTCACCTAGGAGCTCGTCGAGTAGCTCAACTTGAGCTTGCCTAGAAACTAACTTGGGAGCTCACCTGACGACTTGCCTTGCCAGCTCACCTTGAGCTCACCCAAGAGATCAACGATCAGCTCGACTTGAGTGTGCCGGGAGCTCGTCAAGTAGCTCACCTAAAACCTCACATGGGAACTCACCTTGCATGGCATTTCACCTTGCCTACTCACCTTGAGCTCGCATAGGAGCTTGCCGAGTAGCTCAACTTGAGCTCACCCAGGAGCTTGTTAAGTAGTCACCTAAAAATCACTTGGGAGTTCACTTGACAACTGTCCCCTGCCAACTCACCTTGAGCTCACCTTTCCAACTCGCCTTGAGCTCACCTTGCTAACTCACCTTAAGCTCATTTAGTAGATTGTATGTAAGCTCATCTCAGAGATTATCGACAAGGTCACCTTTGAGCTCACCGGGAGCTCACCGAGTAGCTCACCTAGGAGCTTAGCTAGAATCTCTGCAAGCAGCTCGTCGAGCAGCTTAACTTGAGATTTCATGGAAACTCACTTAGGAGCTCACCGATAGCTCACTTGATAACTCACCTTGAGCTCACCCAGGAGCTCGCTGAGTAGATCTACTTGAGCTCACTCGGGACCTCATCAAATAGCTCACCTAAAAACTCACATGGGAATTCACTTGATAGCTCACCTTACCAACTCACATGAGAGCTCACCTATCACTCACCTCACCATCTTCTTGCTAAAGAGCTCACCTTTCTAACTCGCCTTTAGCTCATTTGGTAGCTCACCTCGGAGTTTTCGAATAGCTCGCCAAGTAGCTCACCTAGGAGCTCACCTAATAGATCACTTGGGAGCTTACCTAAAAGCTCACTTGGGAGACCACCTAATAGCTCACCTAGGAGCTCACCAAGTAGCTCACCGAGTAGGTTGACTTGAGCTCACTTGTGAGCTCACCAAGCAGCATGCCTAGGACCTTGCCTAGGAGCTCATCAAGTAGCTCACTTGGGAACTCACCTAGCAGCTCACATGGGATCTCACCGAATAGCTCACCAAGTAGCACACACCTACGAGCTCTTCGTGAGCTCATCGATTAGCTTGAGTTGAGCTCACCTAGGAGCTCGTCAAGTAACTCACCTGGGAACTCACCTAGGAGCTTGCCTAATAGCTTTTCTTGCTAACTCACCTTGAGATCACCTTACCAACTCACCTTGAGCTTCCCAAAAACTCACCTAGGAGCTCACCTTATCAACTTGCCTTGATCTTGCCCGGGATCTCACCAAAGCTGACTTGACTTGCACTCACTCGACAACTCATCTAGAACCTCACATGCGAGCTCGCCTATCAGCTCACCTTACTAGCTCACCTTGAGCTTGCTTAGAAGCTCACATTACTAATTCAAATCTGGTAGCTCTCCTCGAGTTTTTGAGTAGCTCACCAATTATCTCACTTGGGAGCTTGCTAACAACTCACCGGGAGCTCACCGAGTAGGTTGACTTGATCTCACTTGTGATCTCACAGAGTAACTTGCCAAGGAGATCACCAAGTAGCTTACTTAGTAGCTCACCTAGCAGCTCACACGGGAGCTCGCATTGAATAGTTTGAGTTGAGCTCACTCGGGAGCTCATTGAGTAACTCACCTGGGATCTCACCTAATAGCTCAACTTTTCAACTCACCTTGAGCTCACCTTGTAAAATCACCTTGAGCTCGCCTTCCCAACTCACCTTGAGATCATTTGGTAGCTCGCATGTAATCTCACCTTAGATATTTTTGAAAAGCTCACCTTTGAGCTCACGTGGGACCTCACCAAACAACTCACCTAGGAGCTTGGCTAGGAGCTTAGAAATAACTTTCCTAGGAGCTCATCGAGCAACTCAACTTGAGCTTACCTAAAACTCACACGGGAGATCACCTTACAGCTTGCCTTTCCATCTTTCCTTGAGCTAAACTAGGAGCTCACCGAGAAGCTTGACTTGAGCTCACCTAGGAGCTCATCAAGTAGCTCACCCTAAAACTCACATGGGAGCTCACCTAATAGCTCACCTTGCAAACTGGCATTGGAGATCACCTATCATCTCACCTTACCAACTCACCTTGATCTCACTAAGGAGCTCACCTTGCCAACTCACCTTGAGCTCATCTAGTAGCTCAAATCAGAATTTGTCAAGTAGCTCACCTAGGAGCTCACCTAACAATTTGCCTGGGAGATCGCATAACTTGACTCACACGGGAGATCAATGAGAAGCTCGTCGATTAGATTGACTTGAGATCACAGAGTAGCTTACGAGGTACGTTGCATGGGAGCTCACCAAGTATCTCACTTGAGTGCTCACCTAGTATCTCACCTAGAAGATCACCAAACATCTCACCTGGGAGCTCTTTAGGAGCTCATTGATCAGCTCAAGTTGAGCTTTCCCAAGAGCTCATTGAGTAACTCGCACTGGGAACTCACCTAGAATCTTTCCTTGCCAAATTACCTTAAGCTCATCTGGTAGCTTGCATGTAAGATCACCTCAAAGATTTCCATCAAGCTCGCTTTTGAGCTCACCTAGGAGCTCACCGAGCAACTCACATAGGAGCTTAGCTAGGAGCTCACCATAGGAGTAGCTCAACTTGAGCTCACCGAGTAGCTCGACTTAATTTCACCTAGGAGATTATCAAGTAGATCACTTGAAAATTCACATGGGAGCTTATACTGACAACTCACCTTGTCAACTCACATGGGAGATCACCTATCACCTTGCCTTGTTAGCTCACCTTGAGCTCACCGAGGAGCTCTCATTGCTAACTTTCCTTGACTAGTCTTATAGCTTACCACAGAGTTCATCAAGCAGCTGACCAAGTAGCTCACCTGGGAGCTCTTCGAGTAACTCACCAATTAGTTTGACTTGAGCTCACTTGTGAGCTCACCGAGCAACTTGCTAGGGACCTTTCATGGGAGCTCACCAAGTATATCACTTGGGAGCTCACCTAGCAACTCACCTTGGAGATCACCAAATAGCTCACCTAAGAGCTCTTCTGTGAGCTCGTTGATCAGCATGAGTTGATCTTTCCTAAGAGCTCATCGACTAACTCACCTTAGAACTCACTTGGGAACTCACCTGATAGCTCACCTTGCCAACTTACCTTGAGCTCTCCTTCCCAACTCACCTTAAGCTCATCTATTATCTCACATGTAAGTTCATATCAAAGATTTCTGACAAGCTTACCTTTGAGCTCACTTGGCAACTCACTGAGTAGCTCAATTAGGAGCTTGGCTAGGAGCTCAGTAAGTAGCCCACCTAGAAGGTCTTCGAGCAGCTCGACTTGAGATTTCCTGAAAACTCACCTGGAAGCTCACATGATAGCTCACCTTGCTAGCTCACTTTTAGCTTGCCCAAGAGCTCACCGAGTAGCTCGACTTGAGCTCACCCAAGAGCTCATCAAGTAGCTCACCCAAAAACTCACATGGGAGCTCACCTATCAGCTCACCTTGATCTCGGTGAGGAGATCACCTTACCAACTCATCTTGAGCTCATCTGGTAGCTTGCCTCGGAGTTCGTCAAGTAGCTCACCTTGGAGCTTGTATAACAACTCACCTAGGAGCTCACTGAGTATCTCACTGAATAGGTTGACTTAAGCTCACTTCGAGCTCACCGAGTAGCTTGCTGGGGACCTCACCTGGGAGCTCACCAAGTAGCTCACTTGGGATCTCACCTAGTAGCTCACTGGGAGCTCATTGGATTGGTCGCCAAGTAGCTCACCTGGGAGCTCTTATGAGAGGTTGTCGATCAAATTGAGTTGAGCTCACGTTGGAGCTCATCGAGTAACTCATCTGGGAACTCACCTAGAGCTCACCTAACAGTTAACTCGATAGCTCACCTCGCCAAATCACCTTGAGCTCATCTTGTAGCTCATATGTAAGCTCACCTAAGAGATTACTGACAAGCTTACCTTTGAGCTCACCTCGAAGCTTGCTCGATATCGACCTAGGAGCTTAGCTGGGAGCTCAACAAGAAGCTATCCCGAGGAGATCATCAAACTACTTGACTTGAGCTTTCTTGAAAAATCACATGGGAGATTACTTAACAGGTCACCAAGAAACTCACATGGGAGCTCACCTATCAGCTCACCTTAAGCTCACCGAGGAACTCACCTTGCTAACTCTCCATGAGCTCATCTGGTAGCTCACCTAGAGTTTTTGTTGAGTAGCTCTTCAAGTAGCTCACCTAACAGCTCACCTGGGATCTCACCTAAAAGTTCACCTAGGAGCTCACCAAGTAGCTCACCGAGTGGTTTGACTAGAGCTCACTTGTGAGCTCATCTCGGGACCTCACCTCGAGCTCGACAAGTAGCTTGCTTGGGAGCTCACCTAGCATTTTACCTAGGATCTCTCCAAAATGCTCACTAAGTCACTCACCTAGGAGCTCACCGATCAGCTTGAGTTGAGCTCAACTGGGAGCTCGTCGAGTAACTCAACTCGGAACTCACCTCGGAGCTCACCTAACAAAATGCCTTAGTAACTCACCTTTAGCTTGCCTTGCCAACTTGCCTTGAGCTCACCTTGCCAACTTGACTTGAGCTCATCTAGTAGCTTACATATAATCTCACCTCAGAGATTGCTAACAAGCTCACCTTTGAGCTCTCCTCGAAGCTCACCGAGTAGCTCACCTACAATCTCGGCGGGGAGCTCGATAAGTAGCTCACCCAGGAGCTCATTGAGCAGCTCAACTTGAGCTTACCTAGAAACTCACCTAGGAGCTCACCTAACATCTCACTTTATCAGCTCACCTTGAGCTTACCCAGGAGCTTTCTGAGTAGATTGACTTGCGCTCACTGGGAGCTCATCTGCACTCACCCCAAAACTTGCATGGGAGCTCACCTGATAGCTCATCCAGAAACTCACATGTGAGCTCACCTATCAGCTCACCTTGCCATCTCACCTTGAGCTCACTGAGGAGCTCACCTTGATAACTCACCTTGAGCTCATCTCGTAGCTTACTTCATATTTTTTCAAGCAAAGCTCGACAAGTAGCTCACTTGGGAGCTAACCTAACAACTTGCCTAGAGCTCACCTGAGTATCTCACGTAGTAGGTTTACTTAAGCTCATTTTTGAGCTCACTAAGTAGCTCATCAAGGAGCTCTCTAAGTAGCTCACTTCGGAGCTCACCTAGTAGCTCGCGTGGAAGTTCGCTGAATAGCTTGCCAAGTAGCTCACCTGGGACCTCTTTGGGAGCTCTCCGATCAGCTCAAGTTGAGCTCACTCGGGGAGCTTACTCGAGTAAATTTCCTAGGAGCTCACACACGACAACTCACCTTTTCAACTCACCTTGAGCTCACCTTGTAAAATCACCATGATATTTCCTTGCCAACTCACCTTGAGCTCATCTAGTAGCTCGCATGTAAGCTCACCTAAGAGATTTCTAACAAGCTCACCTTTCGGCTCATATGGGAGCTCACAAAGTAGCTCACCTACGAGCTCAGCTAGATTTTAGAACCAACTCACCCATGAGTTCATCTTGGAGCTCTTCGTGAGCTCAATGATTAGCTCAATTTGAGCTCAACTTGGAGCTTATCAACTAACTCACCTTGGAACTCACCGGGAGCTCACCCGACACTCACCTTACTAACTTTCCTTGAGCTCACCTTACCAACTTGCCTTGAGATCTCCTTCCCAACTCACTTTGAGCTCATCTATTATCTCTCATGTAATCTCACCTAAGAGCTCACTTGGGAGCTCGGCAAGAAGCTCACCTAGGAGCTCATCGAGTAGCTCGACTTGAGCTTTCTGAAAATTCACCCGGGAGCTTGCCTAACAGCTCACCTTGCCAACTCTCCTTGAGCTCAACCAGGAGCTTACCGAGTAGCTAGACATGAGCTCACCTGGGAGATCATCAAGTAGCTTTCCTGAAAACTCACATGGGAGATCACCTAACAGCTCACCTTGCAAACTCACATGGGAGCTCACCTATCAGCTCACTTTACTTGCTCGCCTTGATCTTAGTGAGGAATTCACTTTGCCAACTCACCTTGAACTATTCTATTAGCTCACCTTGGAGTTCATCAATTAGCTCACCAAGTAGCTAACCTTAGAGCTCAAATACATAGCTCGCTGGGAGCTCACCTAATGGCTCACTGAGCATCTCACCGAGTAGGTTGACTTGAGCTCACTTGTGAGCTCTCTCGAGTAACTTATTGGGGACCTCACCTAGGATCTCACCATCTAGCTTTTTCAGGAGCTCACCTAGTATCTCACTTGAAAGCTCACTGAACAACTCCCCAAGTAGCTCACCTGGGAGCTCTTATGTGAGCTTATCGATCAGCTCAAGGTTAGCTCACCCCGAAGCTCATCAAGTAAATCACCTGGGAACTCACCTAGGAGCTCACCGATAGCTCACCTTGCCAACTCACCTTGAGCTCATCTTATAGCTCGCATAAAATCTCACCTCGAGATTTTCCATAAGATCACCATTGAGCACGGGAGCACAAAGAAGCTAGATCTCGGCTAGAGAGCCTAGGATCGAGCTGCTCGACTTGAGTTTTCTTAGAAACTCCATGGGATCTCACCTAACAGCTTGCCTAGAAACTCACATGGGAGCTCATCAACTTACATAGGAGCTTGCCTATCACCTCACCTTGCTAGCTCACATTAAGCTTACTAAGGAGCTCCCATTTCCAACTCGCCTTTAGCTAGTCAGAAAGCTCACCTCGAGAGTTCGTCAAGTAGCTCACCAAGTAGCTCACCTGGGAGCTTGCCTAACAACTCACCTAGGAGCTCACCAAACAACTTGCCAATTAGGTTGACTTAAGCTCACTTGTGAGCTCACCAATCAGATCACCAGGGACCTCACCGGGATTTCACCAAGTATCTTGCTTGGGCGCTCACCTAGAAGCTTACTAGGAGCTCGCCAAATAGCTCACTAAGTAGCTCACTGTGAGCTCTTCTACGCAAACTCACCGATCAGCTCGAGTTGAGCTCACCGAGGAGCTCATCAACTAACTCACCTTGGAACTCACTGGGAGCTCACTTGATAGCTCACCTTGCCAACTTTCCTTGAGCTCACCTTACTAACTTTCCTTGAGCTCTCCTTCCCAACTCACCTTGAGCTCATCTATTAGCTCGCATGTAAGCTCACCTTAGAGATTGCTAACAAGCTCACCTTTGAGCTCACCTGGGAGCTCCGAGTAGCTCATTTAGGATCACAACTAGGAGCTCAGCAAGTAGATCAGCCTAGGAGCTTGTCGAGTAGCTCGACTTGAGCTTGCCTAAAAACTCACCTGGGAGCTCGCCTGACTGTACTCGTCTTACACTGACCTTGAGCTCACCTAGGAGCTCACTGAGTAGCTCAACTTGAGCTCACCCAAGAGCTCACTATGTAGCTCACCTAAAAATCACATGGGACTTCAGCTTACAAACTCACCTTGATCTCATCTGGTAGCTCACATGTAATCTCACCTCAGAGATTTCTAACAAGCTCACCTTTGAGCTCACGTGGGAACTCACCAAGAAACTCACCTAGGAGCTAAGATGGGAGCTCACCTAATAGCTTGTCTTGCCAGCTCACCTTGAGCTCATCCAGAGCTCACTGAGCATCTCGCCTTGTGCTCGCTTGAGAGCTCATCAAACAACTGACTCAAAAATTCCCATGGGAGCTTTCTTGACAGCTCTCCTTGCCAACTTGCATGGGAGCTCATCTAGCAACTCACCTTGCGACTCACCTTGAGATTGTCTTATAGCTCACCTTGGAGTTTGTGGAGCAGCTCACCAAGTAGCTTCCATGGGAGCTTGCTTAACAACTCACTGGGAGCTCACAGAACTCACCGAGTAGTTTACCTTAAGCTCATCTAGTATCTCACATGTAATCTCACCTCAGATATTACCGACAAGCTCACCTTTGAGCTAACCGGGAGCTCACCGAGTAGCTCGAAAGTAGCTCACCCAAGAGCTCATCGAGTAACTCGACTTGAGCTTACCTAGAAACTCACATGGGAGCTCACCTTATCAGCTCGCCTTGAGCTTTCCCAAGAACTCATGCATTGGATTTTGCTGACGGGTCATCCAAAAACTCTCATAGGATCTCACCTATTAGCTCACCTTGCTAGCTCACTTTGAGCTCGTTGAGGAGCTCAACTTTCCAACTCAACTTGAGCTCATCTCTTAGCTTGCCTTAGAGTTTTTAAGGAGGTCACCAAGTAGATCACCGGGAGCTCACCTAAAGGCTTACCTAGGAGCTCACCAAGTATTTCGTCGAGTAGGTATACTTGAGCTCACTTGTGAGCTCACCAAGAAACTTTTGGGAGCTCGCTAACTACCTCATTGGGAGCTCATCTAGTAGCTTTCCTAGGAGCTCACCAAATAGCTCACTAAGTAGTTCACTTAGGAGCTCTTCTAGGAGCTCACTGATCAACTTGAGTTAAGCTCACCCCGGAGCTTGTTAAGTAACTTACCTAAGAACTCACTTGGGAGCTTACCCGATAGCTCACCTTTTTAACTCGTAGTGAGCTCACCTTACAAAATCCCTTGCCATGTCACCTTAAGCTCACCCAAGAGCTCACTAAGTAGATTTACTTGAGCTTTCTTGGGATCTCGTCAAGTAACTCACCCAAAAACTTTCATGGGAGCTCACCTGATAGCTCACCTTGTCAGCTCACATGGGAGCTCACCTATCACTCACCTTTCTAGTTCACCTTGCCAACTCACCTTGGGCTCATTTGGTAGCTAGCCATGGATTTTATTGCATAGCTCACCAAGTAGCTCACTGGGAGCTCGCTAACTATTTTCTTTAGAAATCTACTTTCTTTGGGAGATCTACTAAGATCTACTCACCACTCCGGGAGCTCACCAAGTAGCTCACTGAGTAGGTTGACTTGAGCTCACTTGTGACCTCACCGAGGAGCTCACGGGGACCTCACATGGGAGCTCACCAAGTATCTTATTTGGGAACTCATGTAGTAGCTCACGTAGGAGCTTGTCGATTAGCTCACCAAGTAGCTCACCTGGAAGCTCTTCTAGGAGCTCATCGATCAACTCAAGTTGAGCTCACATGGGAGCTCATCTAGTAACTCACCTAGGAACTCAGCTGGGTGCTCACCTGACATCCTACCTTGCTAACTCACTTTGAGCTCACCTTTTCCAACTCACTTTAAGCTAATCTATTAGCTCACATGTAAGCTCACCTTAAAGATTACCGACAAGCTTGCCTTTGAGCTCACCGAGTAGCTCACCTAGGAGCTCGGCTAGGAGCTCAGTAAGCAGGTAACCTAGAAGCTCGTCAAGTAGCTTGACTTGAGCTTTCCTATAAACTCACATGGGATCTCACCTTACCATCTCACCTTTATCTCCCCATGAGCTCACCGAGTAGCTCAACTTAGCTCGCCAAGAGTTCGTCAGCGACTCACTTGAAAACTCACATAGGAGCTCACCTGACAGCTCACCTTGCCAACTCACATGGGAGGTCACCTATCACCTCACCTTACCATCTCACCTTGATCTTTTTGAGGAGCTCCAATTTCCAACTCACCTTTAGCTAGTCTGGTAGCTCACCTCGGAGTTCGTCGAGCAGCTCACCAAGTAGCTCATCTGGGAGCTCACCAAACATCTCACCTGGGAGCTCACTAAGCAGCTCATGGATTAGATTGACTTGAGCTCACTTATGAGCTCATCGAGTAGATCACGGGGAATTCACCTAGGAGCTCGCTAATTATCTCACTTAGGATCTCATCTAGCAGCTCACTCGGGAGCTCGCTAAAACGACTTACAAAGTAGCTCATCGAGGAGCTCTTCTTGAGCTCACCTGATCAACTCGAGTTGATCTCAACTGAGAGCTCATTGACAAACTTGCCTTGAGCTCACCTCAGAGATTGTTGAAAATCTCACCTTTTAGCTCACCTGGGATCTCACCGAGTAGCTCAGTAGGAGCTCACCTGGGAGCTCGGCAAGAAACTCACCAGAGGAGCTTGTCGAATAGCTTGAATTGAGCTTACTAAAAACTCACTGATATCTCACCTTGTCAGCTCACCTTGAGCTCACCCAGGAGGTGTTTGAGTAGCTCAACTTGAGCTCACCTAGCAGCTCATCAAGTAGCTCACATAAAAACTCGCATAGGAGCTCACATGATAACTCACCTTATAAACTCACATGGGAGCTCACCTATCAGCTCACCTTTCCTACTCACCTTGAGCTCGATGATGAGATTACCTTACCAACTCACCTTGAGCTCATCTAGTAGCTTGCCTTAGAATTCGTCAAGTAGCTCACCAAGTAGCTCACCTTGGAGCTCACATAACAGCTTAACTAGGAGCTCACCTAATATCTCACATAGTAGCTCATTGAGCAACTCGTCGAGTAGGTTGACTTGAGCTCACTTGTGAGCTCTTCGAGTAACTTTGGGGACCTTACCTTAGAGCCCTCTAAGTAGCTCATTTGGAATCTCACCTAGTAGCTCACTGGAAGCTCACCTTTGAATAGCTCGCTAAGTAGCTCACTTGGGAGCTCTTATGGGAGCTCGTCGATCAGCTCGAGTTGAGCTCACCCTGAAGCTCATCAAGTAACTCACCTTGGAACTCACCTAAGAGCTCACCTGACATATTCCTTACCAACTCACCTTGAGCTCATCTTGTACCTCGCATGTAAGCTCACCTCAAAGATTGCTGACAAGCTCACCTTTAAGCTCACTTGGGAGCTCACCGAGCAGTTCACCTAGGAGCTTGGCTAGGAGCTCGGTAAGAAGCTAGCCCAAAAGCTCATTGAGATACTCTACTTGAGCTTACTAAAAAACTTACATGGGAGCTCACCGATATCTCATCTAGAGACTCACATGGGAGCTCACCTATCAGCTCATCTTAAGCTCACTGAGGAGCTCACCTTGCTAACTCACCTTGAGCTCATCTGGTAGCTTTCCTTAGAGTTCATCGAGTAGCTTGCCAAGTATCTCACCGACATCTTCCTAATAGATCACCTGGGAGCTCACCTAATAGCTCACCTAGGAGCTCACCTAACAGCTCAACTAGGAGCTCACCAAGAAGCTTGACTTGAGCTCACCTGGGAGCTCTTCAAGAAGCTCACCTGAAAACACACATGGGACCTCACCTTGCCAACTTGAATGGGAGCTTACATATCAGCTCACCTTCCCAGCTCACCTTGAGCTCACTGAGGATCTCACCTTATCAAATCACCTTGAGCTACTTTTGTATCTCACCTCAAATTTCATCGAGCAACTTACGAAGTAGCTCACGTGGGAGCTCACCTAACAGCTCACCTAAGAGCTTGCCTAACAACTCACCTAGGAGCTCACTGAGCAGTTCACAGAGAAGGTTGACTTGAGCTCACTTATGATCTCACTGAGCAACTCACGGGGACCTCACCTAGGAGCTCGCTAAACAACTCACCAAGTACCTCTTCTAGGATCTCACCAATCGGCTCACCCAAGAGCTCATCAAGTAACTCACCTAGGAATTCACCCGATAGCTCACCTTGCGAACTTGCCTTAAGCTCACCTTCCTAACTTGCCTTGAGCTCAACCCTCCAACTAAGCTTGAGATCATCTGGTAGCTCCCATGTAAGCTCACCTCGAGATTGCGACAATCTCACCTCTAAGCTCACCTAGGAGCTCACCAAGTAGCTCAGCTAGGACCTTAGTAAACAGCTCACCGAGGTGCTTGTTGAGCAGCTCAACTTGAGATTTCCCAAAAACTCACCTAGGATCTCACCTTGAGCTTGCCAAGCATCTTGACTTGCACTCAACTCTGGGAGCTTTTCAAGTAGCTCACCGATAACTTACATGGGATCTCACCTTTCCAACTCATATGGGATATCACCTCTCATCTCACTTTGTCTAGCTCACCTTGAGCTCACTAAGGAGCTCACCTTGCCAACTTGCCTTGAGCTCATCTAGTTTTTCACCTCGAGTTTTCAAGTAGCTCACCAAGTAGCTCACCTTGGATCTCACCAAGTAGCTCACCTTGGAGCTCACCGAGTAGCTCATTGATTAGGTTGACTTAAGCTTGATCGTGACCTTTCCGAATAGTTCCATGAGTAGCTCACTTGGGAACTCTTCTAGGAGCTCATGCATCAGCTCGAGTTAAGCTCACCTTGGAGCTTGTTGAGAAACTCACCGGGAACTCACCTGGGAGCTCGCCTGACAACTCACCTTACCAACTCACCTTGAGCTCACCTTGTAAACTCACCTTGAGCTCCTCTTACCAACTCACCTTGAGCTCATCTGGTAGGTCACATGTAATCTCACCTCAGATATTTCTGAAAATCTCACCTTTGAGCTCGCATGGGAGCTCACTAAGTAGCTCACCTAGGAGCTTGGTTGGGAGCTCAACAAGCAGCTCACCCAGGAGCTCATCGAGTAGCTCAACTTGAGCTTTCCTGGAAACTCACCTAGAAACTCACCTAGAAGCTCACTCGATAGCATGCCTTACCATCTCACCTTGAGCTCACCGTAGGGTGCTCACCAAGTAGCTCAACTTGAGATCACTGTGAGCTCGTCAAGTAGCTCACCCAAAACTAGCATTGGAGCTTACCTTGCCAACTTGCATTGGAACTCAGCTATCACCCACCTTACCAACTTGCCTTGAGCTCGCTAAGGAGCTCACCTTGCCAACTCACCTTGAGCTTGTCTAGTATCTCACCTCGAGTTCATTAAGCGGGTCACCAAGTAGCTTGCATGGGAGCTTACCTAAGAGCTCGCTTAATAGCTCTTCGAGTAGGTTGACTTGAGCTCACTTGTGAGCTCGCCAGGGACCTCACCTAGGAGCTCACCAAGTTTCTCACTTGGGAGCTCACCTAGCAGCTCACCTGGGAGCTTGCTGAATAACTCACTAAGTAGCTCACCTAGGAGCTCTTCTGAGAGCTCACTGATCAGCTCAAGTTGAGCTCACCTGGGAGCGTGTCAAGTAACTCACCTGGGAACTCACATGGGAGCTCACCTAATAGCTCACCTTACCAACTCACCTTTACCTCACCTTGCCAACTCACCTTGAGCTTGCCTTGCCAACTTGCCTTGAGCTCATCTGTTAGCTTGCATGTAAGCTCATCTATGAGATTACTAAAAACTCACCTTTGAGCTCTATTGGGAGCTCACCGAGTAACTCAATTAGGAGCTTGATAGGGAGCTTGGAAAATAGCTCACCTTACCATCTTACCTTGAGCTAGCCTTAGAGCTCACCGACAGCTCCTTACCATCTTGACTTGAGCTCACTGACTGGACCTATTCAATCTCACCGAAAGCTCGTATGAGAGCTCACCTGATAGCTCACACGGAACTCGCATGTGAGCTTGCATTTCCATCGCACCTTGATCTCACCTTTCCAACTCACCTTGAGCTTATTAGGTATCTCACCTCGGAGATCATCGTGGAGCTCACCAAGTACCTCACTGGGAGCTCACCTAAAAATCACCGAGAAGGTTGACTTGAGCTCACTTGTGAGCTTGCTTGTGAACTCACCAAGCAGCTCGCGGGGACCTCACACGAGAGCTCACCAAGTATGTTACTTGGGAGCTCACCTAGTAGCTCACCTCGGAACTCAAATAACAACTCACCAAGTAGCTTACCTAGCAGCTCACCTAGGAGTCCACTAAATAGATCGCCAAGTAGCTCACATGGGAGCTCTTATGGGAGCTCACTGATCAACTCGAGTTAAGCTTGCCTAGGAGCTCATCAAGTAACTCAACTTGGAACTCATGTGGGAGATTTCCTCATAGCTCACCTTGCCAACTTACCTTGAGCTTGCCTTAACAACTCACCTTTAGCTCACCTTGCTAACTCATATTGAGCTCCTTTGGTAGCTCACATGTAAGCTCACCTCGATATTTTGATAAGCTTTCCTTTTAGCTCACCTAGGAGCTCACCAACCATCTCAACTAGGAGCTCGGTTGGGAGCACGCCAAACAGCTCACCCTACAACTCACATGGGAGCTCGCTGATGCTTGCCTTGTAAACTCACATAGGAGCTCACCTATCAGCCCCTTTCCACCTTGCCTTGAACTCACCGAGGAGCTCACCTTGCTAACTTATCTTGAGCTCATATAGTAGCTCACCTGGAGTTTATCTAAAGCTCACCTGGGAGCTCACCTATGACTCACTGGAGATCACCATGTAAACTCACCTCGGAGATTATTAACAAGCTTACCTTTGATCTCACGGGAGCTCACCAAGAAGCTCACCTAGGAGCTTGGCTAGGAGCTTGGTAAGCAGGTCACCCAGGAGCTCATCGAGTAGCTCAACTTGAGCTTTCCTAAAACTCACATGGGAGATCACTTGACAGCTCGCATTACCAACTCACATGGGAGCTCACCTATCAACTCACCTTTCTAGCTCACTTGAGCTCACTGAGAAGCTCACCTTGCCAACTCACCTTGAGCTAATCTTGTAGCTCACCTTGAATTTTATCAAGCAGCTCACCTAGGAGCTCACCTAAAAATGCACCTAGGAGATCACCATGTAACCTCACCTCAGAGATTATCGACAAGATTTCCTTTGAGCTCACTTGGAGAGCTCATAGAGTAGCTAACCTAGGAGCTCAGCTAGGAGCTGACAAAAGGTCACATAAGAGCTTGTCGAGTAGCTCGACTTGAGCTTTCCCTAAAACTCGCATGGGAGATCACCTGACATTTTGTATTGCCAACTTGCATGGGAGTTCACCTATCAGATCACCTTGTAAGCTCTCCTTGAGCTCATTGAGAAGCTCACCTTACCAACTTCCTTGAGCTCATCCAGTAGCTCACCTTGGATTTCATCGAGTAGCTCACCTGGGAGCTCACCTAATAGTTTTCTGAGAAGTCACCTAATAGCTTCCCGGGAGATCAACATGTAAGCTCACGTCAAAGATTACCAACAAGCTTGCCTTTGATGTCACCTAGGAGCTCACTGAGTAGCTCACCTAGGAGCTCAGCTAGGAGCTTAGTAAGTAGGTCACCCAAGAGCTCATCTAGTAGCTCGACTTGAGCTTTCCTTGAAACTCACATGGGATCTCACCTAACAGCTCACCTGGGAGATCACCAAGCATCTCACATTACTAGCTCACCTTGAGCTCGCTAAGGATCTCTCATTGCCAACTTGCATTCAGCTAGTCCTGTATCTCACCATGGAGTTTGTCGAGTAGCTCACCAAGTAGCTCACCTAGGAGCTTTCCTAACAGCTCACTTGGGGGCTCACCAAGTAGCTCACCGATTAGGTTGACTTAAGATCGCTTGTGAGCTCATCAAGCAACTAGCCTGGGAGGTCACCAAGTATCTCGCTTGGGAGTTCACCTAGAAGCTCACTGAAAATATTGCTAAGACACTCTCCTTGGAGCTCTTCTGTGAGCTCACCGATCAACTTGATTTCAGCTGGCCGGGAGCTCATCGACTAACTTGCCTTGGAACTCACCTGGGAACTCACCTGATAGCTCACCTTGCCAACTTGCCTTGAGCTCACCTTACCAAGTTTCCTTGAGCTCTCCTTCCCAACTCACCTTGAGATCATCTATTAGCTCACATGTAAGCTCACATTAGAGATTTTTACAAGCACACCTTTGAGCTCACCTGGGAGCTCACCAAGTAGCTCACCTAGGATCTCTCCTGGGAGCTCAACAAATAAATCACCGAGGAGATATTCGAGAAGCTTGACTTGAGCTTACCTAAAAGCTAACCTAGAAGCTCAGTGACATCTCACCTTCACCTTAGCTCACCGAACAATTTGACTTGAGCTCACCTAGGAGCTCGTCAAACAGCTCACCTAAAAACTCACATGGGGGCTCACCTGACAGCTCACCTTATAAACTCACATGGGAGATCACCTATCAGTTCACCTTTCCTGTTCACCTTTAGCTCGATGAAGAGCTCACCTTGGCAACTCATCTTGAACTCATCTCGGTAGCTCACCTTGGAGTTTGTCAAGTAGTTCACCAAGTAGCTCGATATGGAGCTCGCATAACAGCTCACCTAGGAGCTCACCTAATAGCTTACCTAGGAGCTCACCAAGTAGCTCACTGAATAGGTTAATTTAAGCTCACTTCTAAGCTCACCGAGTAGCTTGCTGGGGACCTCACTTGGGAGCTCACAAAGTATCTCACTTGGGAGCTTGCCTAGCATCTCACCTAGGAGCTCACCTGGGAGCTCTTATGGAAGCTTGTCGATTAGCTCGAGTTGAGCTCACCTCGGATATCGTTGAGTAACTCACCT
This sequence comes from Taxus wallichiana var. yunnanensis, assembly GCA_018340775.1. Classification (NCBI taxonomy): domain Eukaryota; kingdom Viridiplantae; phylum Streptophyta; class Pinopsida; order Cupressales; family Taxaceae; genus Taxus; species Taxus wallichiana. The sequence continues at coordinate 34,816,837 of CM031238.1, read as the reverse complement.
AGAAACTCACCTAGGAGCTCGCTTTGACGACTTGAGTTGCCAACTCACCTTGATCTCATCTTGTAGTTTGTATGTAAGCTCACCTCGAGATTAGCGACAAGCTTTCCTTTGAGCTTGCCTAGGAGCTTGGCTTTGAGTAGCTAGGCAATAAGCTAGCCCAGAGCTCATCGAGCTACTTGACTTGAGCTTACTTGAAAACTCACATGAAATATCACTCGACGGGTGTCCCGAGAAACTCACATTGGAGCTTGCTTATCAGCTCACCTTAAGCTCACTAAAACTCACCTTGTCAACTTGCCTTCAACTCATCTTGTATCTTCCTCGAGTTCGCCGAGTAGCTCGCCAAGTAGCTCACTTGGGATCTCACCTAATAGCTCACCGGGAGCTCACCTAACACTCACCAGAGAGTAGTTTGATTGGAGCTCACTTGTGAGCTTAACGCGAGACCTCACTTCTTGGGAGCTCATCAAGTAGCTCGCTTGGAGGAGCTCACCGAATAGCTCGCTAAGTAGTTCACCTAGGAGCTGTTCTAGGAGCTTACCGATCATCTCGAGTTGAGCTCACAGGACCTCATCGAGTAACTCACTTGGGAAATCATATTGGAGCTCACCTGACAGCTCACCTTGTAAACTCACCTTGAGCTTTCCTTGCCAACTCACCTTAAGCTCACCTTGCCAACTTGCCTTGAGCTCATCTGGTAGCTTACATGTAAGATCACCTATGAGATTGCTGACAAGCTCACCTTTGAGCTCTACTGGGAGCTCACCGAGTAGCTCACCTAGGAGCTTGGCTAGGAGCTTAGCAAAAAAATCACCTTACAATCTCACCTTGAGCTAGCCTTGGATCTCGCTTGATAGCTTACCTTATAGTCTCAACTTGAGCTTTCCTAAGAGCTCGTCAACTAGCTCACTTGAAAACTTGCATGGGAGCTCATCTCGAGAGATTTCCCCGAAACTCACATGGGAGCTCGCATTGCCATCCCACCTTGAGCTTGCTGAGAGCTCACCTTGCCAACTCACCTTGAGCTCATCTGGTAGCTCACCTCAGAGTTCATCATGGAGCTCAACAAGTACCTCACCTGGGAGCTCACCTAATAACTCACCTAGGAGCTCACCAAGTAGCTTGCCGAGAAGGATGACTTGAGCTCACTTGTGAGCTTTCTTGTGAACTCACCAAGCATCTCACTGAGGACTTAACTTGGGAGTTTTCCAAGTAGCTTAGTTGGGGTCTCACGTAGCAGCTCACCTCGGAGCTCACTAAATATCTCGCTAAGTACCTCACCTAGGAGCTCTTTTGGGAGCTCGCTAATCAAATCAAGTTAAGGTCACCTAGGATCTCGTTGAGTAACTCGACTTGGAACTCACCTGGGAGCTCACTTGACAGCTCACCTTGCCAACTCACCTTGTGCTTGCCTTAACAACTAGCCTTACAGCAGCTCACCGAGAAGGTTAACTTAAGCTCACTTATGACCTTACCAAGCAGCTTGCTAGGGACCTTTCTGGAATCTTGCCAAGTAGCTCACCTTGCCAGCTCACCTTGAGCTCACCGAGGACCTCATCAAACATCTTGCCTAAAAAATCAATTAGGATCTCGCCGATAGCTTTCCTTGCTAACTCACAAGGGAGATCGCTCTTGCCAACTCACCTTGACCTCACTAAGGAGCACACCTTACCAACTCACCTTGAGCTCATTGGTAGCTCACCTTGCAATTTGTCAAGTAGCTCACCAAGTAGCTACCTAAGAGCTTGCCTAGCAGCTCCCCTAACAGTGACATGGGAGCTCACCTGAGCAGCTAACCGAGTAGGTTAACTTGAGCTCAATTGTAAGCTCTTTGAGCACCTTCTTGAGGACCTCACCTAGGAGATCACCAAGTAGCTCACTTAGGAGCTCACCTAGTAGCTCACCTAGGACCTTGCTGAACAACTCACCAAGTAGCTCACCTTGGAGCTCTTATAGGAGCTTGCAAATCAACTTGAGTTGAGGTATCCCCGGAGCTCATCGAGTAACTCACCCGGGAACTCACTGGGAACTCACACGATGACTCACCTTGCAACTTTCCTTGAGCTCACCTTGCCAACTTACCTTGAGCTCATCTGGTAGATCACATGTAAGCTCAACTTAGAGATTTCTGACAAGCTCACCTTTGAGCTCATTTGGGATCTCACCGAGCATCTCACTTAGGAGCTCACTGGGATCTCACCAAGCAGCTCACCCAATATCTTATCGAGCATCTCGACTTGAGCTTACTTAGAAACTTGCTTGGGAGATCATCGATAGCTCACCCGACAACTCATCTGATAGCTCACCTTGAGCTCACCCAAGAGCTTTCCGAGAAGATCCATTTGAGCTCACCCGGGAGCTCATGAAGTAGCTCACCTAAAAATTACATGGGAACTCACCTTGTAGCTCACCTTCCCATCTCACATGGGAGCTCCCTTACCAGCTTGCATTGAGCTCATTGAGGAGCTCACTTTGCTAACTCACCTTGAGCTTGTCTGGTAGCTTGCATCGAAGTTCATCGAGTAGCTCACCAAGTAGCTCACTTGGGAACTCACCTAATAGATCACCTAGGAGCTCACATAAAAGTTGACCTAGTAGCTTGCCTAGGATCTCACTGAGTAGCTTTCTAAAGAGGTTGATTTAAGCTCACCATTCAAGCATGCACGGGACCTTGATTAGGAGCTTATCAAGTAGCTCACTTGGGAACTCACCTAACAGCTCACCTTGGATATCACCAAACAACTCACTAAGTAGCTTACCTACGATCTCTTTGACTGACTCATTGATCAGCTTGAGTTGAGCTCGCTCGGGAGCTCATTGAGTAACTCACACTGGGAACTCACTTTCTGACTCACTGATAGCTCGCCTTGCCAAATTACCTTGAGTTTACCTAGAAACTAACCTAGTAGCTCAACTAATAGGTTACCTTATCAGCTCACCTTGAGCTTGCCTAGAAGCTCACTAAGCAACTTGACTTGCACTTACTCAGGAGCTTGTCAAGTAGCTTGCTTGAGAAATTGCATGGGAGCTCACCTAATAGCTCATCCGGAACCTCGCATGGGAGCTAACCTATCAACTCACTTTTCCATCTCACCTTGAGCTCACTTAGGAGCTCACCTTGCCAACTTGCCTTGAGCTTGTCTCTGGTAGCTCTCTTAGATTTTTTCAAGCGAGCTTGCTAATTAACTCACCTAGGAGCTTGCCTAATGACTTGCTTGGGAGCTCTTTGAGTAGGTTGACTTGATCATACTTTTGAGCTCCCAAGCAGCTTACCGGGAGATCACCAAGTATCTCACTTGGGAGCTTAACTAGCAGCTCACTGGGAGCTCACCGAATAGCTCACCAAGTAGCTCATCTAGGAGCTCTTCCGGGAGCTCTCTCGAACAACTCAATTTGAGCTCACCTGGAGATCATTGAATAACTCACACTGGAACTTTCTGGAGCTCACCGATAGCTAACCTTTTCAACTCACCTTGAGCTCACCTTAAAAACTAACCTTGAGCTCACCTTACCAACTCACCTTTATCTCATCTAGTAGCTTGCATGTAACCTCACGAGACATTTTTAACAAGCTCACCTTTGAGCTCACGTGGGAGCTCATCAATCAACTCACCTAGGAATTCATCTAGGAGCTCAGGAAGCAGCTCACCCAGGAGCTTGTCATGCAGCTCAACTTGAGCTTTCCTGGAAACTCAATCTAGGATCTCACCGATAGGTTACCTTGCCATATTGACTTGAGCTCACTGGAAGCTCATCAAGTAGCTCACCCTAAAACTCAAATGGGAGCTCACACGACAGCTCACCTTGCCAACTTACATGGGAGCTCACCTATTAGCTCACTTGACAGATCACCTTGACCTCACTAAGGAGCTCACCTTACCAACTCACCTTACAATCTCTCCTTGAGCTAGCCTTGGATCTCACTTAATAGCTTACCTTATAGTCTCAACTTGAGCTTGCCTAAGAGCTCGTCAAGTAGCTCGCTTTAAAACTTGCATGGGAGCTCATCTCGAGAGCTTCCCGAGAAACTCACATGGGAGCTTGCATTTCCATCCCACCTTGAGCTCGCCGAGAAGCTCACCTTGCCAACTCACCTTGAGATCATCTCGGTAGCTCACCTCGAGTTCATCATGGAGCTCAACAAGTACCTCACACGGGAGCTCACCTAATAACTCACCTAGGAGCTCACCAAGTAGCTTGCCGAGAAGGATGACTTGAGCTCACTTGTGAGCTTAACTTGTGAACTCACCAAGCATCTCGCCGAGGACTTCACTTGGGAGTTTTCCAAGTAGATTACTTGGGGTCTCCACATAGCAGCTCACTCGGAGCTCACTAAATAGCTCACCAAGTACCTCACCTAGGAGCTCTTTTGGGAGCTCGCTAATCAAATCAAGTTGAGGCACCTAGGATCTCATTGAGTAACTCGACTTGGAACTCACATGGGAGCTCACTTGACAACTCACCTTGCCAACTCACCTTGTGCTTGCCTTAACAACTAGCCTTACAAAGAGCTCACCAAGAAGGTTAACTTAATCTCACTTATGAGCTTCCAACCAGCTTGCTAGGGACCTTTCACGGAAGCTTGCCAAGTAGCTCACCTTGCCAACTCACCTTGAGCTCACCGGGACCTCATCAAACATCTTGCTCAAAAAATCAATTAGGAGCTCTTTGATGACTTGCCTTGCTAACTCGCAAGGGAGCTCACCTTGCCAGCTCACCTTGACCTCACTAAGGAGCACACCTTACCAACTCACCTTGAGCTCATTGGTAGCTCACCTTGCAATTTGTCAAGAAGCTCACCAAGTAAGCCTAAGAGCTTTCCTAAGCACTCACCTAATAGCTTTGGCATGGGAGCTCACCGAGCGGTGGACCGAGTAGGTTGACTTGAGCTCACTTATAAGCTCACCAAGCAGCTTGTTGAGGACCTCACCTAGGAGTTCACCAAGTAGCTCACTTAAGATCTCACCTAGTAGCTCACCTAGGACCTTCTTTGAACAACTCACCAAGTAGCTCACCTTGGAGCTCTTATAGGAGCTTACGAATCAGCTTGAGTTGAGCTATCCGGGAGCTCATCGAGTAACTCACCTAGGAACTCACAGGAGCTCACACTGATAGCTCACCTTTCAAACTTTCCTTGAGCTCACCTTGCCAACTTGCCTTGACCTCATCGGTAGATCACATGTAAGCTCAACTAAGAGATTTCTGAAAAGCTCACCTTTGAGCTCATCGGGAGCTCACCGAGCATCTCACTTAGGAGCTCACTGGGATCTCAGCAAGCAGCTCACCCAATAGCTTGTCAAGCATCTCGACTTGAGCTTGCTTGGAAACTTGCTTGGGAGCTCATCGATGGCTCACTGACGGCTCATCCAGATAGCTCACCTTGAGCTCACCGGGAGCTTGCCGAGAAGATCCATTTGAGCTCACACGAGATCTCATCAAGTAGCTCGCCTAAAAATCACATGGGAACTCACCTTATAGCTCACCTTGCCAACTCACATGGGAGCTATCTCTTACCGCTGCGGTGAGCTAACCGAGGAGCTCACCTTGCTAACTCACCTTGAGCTTGTCTCGGTAGCTCGTATCAAATTTCATCGAGTAGCTCGCCAAGTAGCTCACTTTAGAACTCACCTAATAGGTCACCTAGGAGCTCACCTAAAAGATCACACGGGAGCTTTCCTAGGATCTCACCGAGTAGCTTTACGAGGAGGTTAATTTGAGCTCACTTGTGAGCTCACCGTTCAGCATGCACGGTACCTTTATTAGGAGCTTATCAAGTAGCTCGCTTGGGAACTTTCCTAACAACTCACCTAGGATATCACCAAATAACTCACCAAGTAGCTTACCTACGATCTCTTACGTGAGCTCACTTTGATCATCTTGAGTTGAGCTCGATCGGGAGCTCATTGAGTAACTCACTGGGAAATCACTTGGGAGCTCACCTACAGTTCACCTTGCTAAATTACCTTGAGCTTACCTAGAAACTCACCTAGGAGCTCAACTAATAGCTCACCTTATTAGCTCACCTTGAGCTTGCGCCAAGCTCACCAAGTAGCTTGACTTGCACTTGCACTTGCGGGAGCTTGTCAGCGAACTCTTTGAGAAACTCACACGGGATCTCACCTAATAGCTCATCCAAAACCTCACATGGGAGCTCACCTATCAACTCACATTTCCATCTCACCTTGAGCTCGCTTAGGAGCTCACCTTGCCAACTTGCCTTGAGCTTGTCTCGGTAGCTCTCCTTAAAGTTTTTCAAGAGCTTGCTAATTAACTCACCTAGGAGCTTTCCTAATAGCTTGCTTGGGAGCTCACTGAGTAGGTTGACTTGATCTTACTTTTGAGCTCGCCAAGCAACTTACTGGGGAGATCACCAAGTATCTCACTTTGGAGCTCAACTAGCAGACTCACTGGGAGCTCACCGAATAGCTCACCAAGTATCTCACCTATTAGCTCTTCCGGGAGCTCTCCGAACAACTCAATTTGAGCTCACCGAGAGATCATTGAGTAACTCACCTAGGAACTTGCCTGGGAGCTCACCTGATAGCTAACCTTTTCAACTCACCTTGAGCTCACCTTAAAAACTCACCTTGAGCTCACCTTACCAACTCACCTTGATCTCATCTAGTAGCTTGCATGTAACCTCACCTGAGAGATTTTTGACAAGCTCACCTTTGAGCTCACGTGGGAGCTCACCAATCAGCTCACCTAGGAACTCATCTAGGAGCTCAGGAAGCAGCTCACCCAGGAGCTTGTCATGTAGTTCAACTTGAGCTTTCCTAGAAACTCACCTAGGATCTCACCTGAAGGTTACCTTGCCATCTTGACTTGAGCTCACCTGGGAGCTCATCAAGTAGCTCACCCTAAAGCTCAAATGGGAGCTCACCTGATAGCTCACCTTTCTAACTTACATGGGAGCTCACCTTGCTTCGAGCTCACTCCGGCTCACCACGGCTCACCTTGAGCTCACTAAGGAGCTCACCTTACCAACTCACCTTAAGATTATCTGGTAGGTCACCTTGGAGTTCGATGAGTAGCTCACCATGGAGCTCACCTAATTATTTTCCTGGGAGCTCACCTAATAGCTCACCTGGGAGATCACAAAGTAGCTCACCGAGTAGGTTGACGTGAGCTCCCTTGTGAGCTCACCGAGTAGCTCACTAGGGACCTTTCCTGGGAGCTCACCAAGTAGCTCACTTCATATCTCACCTAGTAGCTCACCTGGAAGCTCACCGAGCAGCTCTGACTTGGGAGCTCTTCTTGCCAACTTGCCTTGAGTTCACCTTGCCAAATCACCTGGGAGTTGAGCTCACCCAGGAGCTTGTCGAGTAACTCACCTAGGAATTCACCTAGGAGCTCACCTTATCAACTCACCTTGAGCTCTCCTTGCCAACTCACCTTAAGCTCATTTGGTAGCTTGCATGTAAGCTCACCTCAGAGATTACTCACAAGCTTGCCTTTGAGCTCACCTAGGAGCTCACCGAGCAGCTCACATAGGAGCTCAGCTAGGAGCTCACCCAAGAGCTTGCCGAGAAGCTCAACTTGAGCTCACCGAGTAGCTTGACTTGAGCTCACCCGGGAGCTCGTCAAGCATATTGCTTAAAAAGTCACATGGGAGCTCGCCTGACATTTCACTTTTCCTAATCACATGGGAACTTGAGTATCACCTCACCTTGTTAGCTCACCTTGAGCTCGCTGAAGAGCTCCTATTACCAACTTTCCTTCAGCTAGTTTGGTAGTTCACTATGGATTTTGTTGAGCAGCTCACTAAGTAGCTCTACTAGGAGCTCACTTGCGAGCTCTCTAAGTAGCTCGTTGATTAGGTTGACTTGAGCTCGCTTGTGAGGCTCACCGAGCAACTCACCAGGGACCTCACTTGGGAACTTGCTAAGTATCTCACTTAGGAGCTGACCTAGCAACTCACCTGGGAGCTCATCGAATAGCTAGCTAAGAAGCTCACCTGGGAGCTCTTCTGTGAGCTCACTGATCAACTCGAGTTAAGCTCACCCAGGAGCTCGTTGACTAACTCACCTTGGAACTCACCTGGGAAATCACTTGACATCTTACCTTACCAACTTACCTTGAGCTCACCTTACCAAGTTGCCTTTAGCTTTCCTTCCCAACTCAACTTGAGCTCATCTATTAGCTCACATGTAAGCTCACATCACATATTGCTAACAAGCTTGCCTTTGAGCTCACCTGGGAGCTCACCGAGCAGCTTAGCTAGGAGCTCGGCTGGGAGCTCGCCAAGTAGCTCACCTAGGAGCTCTTGAGTAGTAGCTTAAATTGAGCTTGCCTTGCCAACTCTCCTTCAACTCACTGAGCAGCTCAACATGAGCTCACCCAGAGACTCATCAAGTAGCTCTCCCAAAAATCACATTTGAGCTTTCTCGAGACTCACCTTGCAAACCTGGCATGGAAGATCACCTATCAGCTCACCTTGCCTACTTATCTTGAGCTCATTGAGGGCTCACCTTGACAACTCATCTTGAGCTCTTCTCGGTAGCTCACCTAAGAGTTTTTGAGTAGCTCACCAAGTAGATTCCTTCGATCTCACATAATATCTCACATGGGAGATCACCTAGCTTGAGCTCACCAAATAGGTTAAGTTAAGCTCACTTCGAGGTCACCGAGAAAATTACTAGGGACCTCACCTAGGAGCTCCCAAGAAGCTCACTTGGGAGCTCACATAGCAGCTCACATGGGAGCTCACCAAATAGCTCACCTAGGAGCTCCTATGGGAGCTCGTCGATCAGCTCGAGTTGAGCTCACCTCGAGCTCATCAAGTAACTCACCTAGGAGCTCACCTGATAGCTTACCTTACCAACTCACCTTGAGCTCATCTTATAGCTCGTATATAAGCTCACCTCAGAGATTACAGACAAGCTTGCCTTTGAGCTCACCTGGGAGCTTGCTGAGCAGCTCACCTAGGAGCTTTCTTTGGGAGCTCGGCAAGAAGCTAGCCCAAGAGCTTGTCGAGCTACTCAACTTGAGCTTTCTCAAAAACTCACATGGGAGCTCGCACGATAGGTCATGCAAAAACTCACATGGGAGCTCACCTGTCAGCTTATTTTAAGCTCACTGAGAAACTCACCTTGCCAACTCACCTTGAGCTCATCTGGTAGCTCACCTTAGAGTTTGTTGAGTAGCTCGCCAAGTAGTTCACATGAGAGCCCACCTAACAGCTCACTCGAGAGCTCACGTAATAGCTCACCTAGGATCTCTCCGAGTAGCTCACCAAGTAGTTTGACTTGAGCTCACTTGTGAGCTCATTAGGGACCTCATCACGGGATCTCATTAAGTAGATTGATTGAGAGCTCACCTAGTAGCTTGCCTAGGAGCTCGAACTACATCTCACTAAGTAGCTCACTTGGGAGCTCTTATGGGAGCTCACTGATCAGCTTGAGTTGAGCTCAACCAAGAGAGCTCATTGAGTAACTCACCTTAGAACTCACCTCAGAGCTCACTTGAGAGCATGCCTTGCCAACTCACCTTGCTAACTTGCCTTGAGCTCACCTTGCCAACTCACCTTGAGCTTATCTGGTAGCTCGCATTTAATCTCACCTCAGAGATTACCGAAAAACTCACCTTTGAGCTCTCCTGGGAGCTCACCGAGTAGCTCAGCTAGGAGCTCGGTAGGGAGCTTGGTAAGCATCTCACCCAGGAGCTCTTTTAGGCTTGAGATTGCCAAGGAACTTGCCAAGCAACTTGACTTGCACTCACCTAGGAGATTGTCAAGAAGCTTAACTGAAAACTTGCATAGGAGCTCACCTGACAGATCATCAAGAAACTCACATGCAAGCTCACCTATTAGCTCACCTTGCCAACTCACCTTGAGCTTGCTGAGGAGCTCACCTTTTTAAGTTACCTTACACTCATCTCATAGCTCACCTCAAAGTTTTTCTAGTAGCTCACCAAGTAGCTCACCTGGGAGCTCACCTAACAACTTGCTTAGGAGCTCACCGAGTAGCTTGCCGAGTAGGTTTACTTGAGGTCACTTGTGAGCTCACCAAGTAGGTCACTAGGGAGCTTGCTAAGTAGCTAACTTGGGAGCTCACCTAGCAACTCACTGGGAGCTCACCGAATATCTCACCAAGTAGCTCACCTAGGAGCTCTTCTAGGAGCTCATCGATTAGCTTGAGTTGAGCTCTCCTGGGACCTTTTTGAGTAACTCATCTGAGAACTCACCTGGGATCTCACATGACAGATTACCTTTTTAACTGGCGTTGAGCTCACCTGGCAAACTCACCTTGAGCTTGACTTGCCAACTTTCCTTGAGCTCATCTAGTAGCTTACATATAAGCTCACCTAAGAGATTTCGACAAGCTCACTTTTTGCTCATGTAGGAGCTCACCAAGCAGCAACTCACCTAGGAGATCGGCTAGGAGATTGACAAGAAGGTCACCCGGGAGCTTGTTGAGTAGCTTGACTTGAGCTTGGCGGACACTCTCTTGGGAGCTCACCTGACAGGCTTGCCTTCCTAGCTTACCTTGAGCTCACCAAGGAGTTCACCAATTAAGCTCACCAGGATCTCATCAAGTAGCTCACCTAAAAACTCACATGGGAGCTCACCTAATAGCTCACCTTACCAACTCGTATGGGAGCTCACCTATCACCTCACCCTACCAGCTCACCTTGAGCTTGCTGAGGAGCTCCCATTGCTAACTCACCTTCAACTAGTCTGGTAGCTTGCCTCAGAGTTTATCGAGAAGCTCACAGAGTAGCTCACCTGGGAGCTTGCCTAACATTTTTCCTGGGAGCTCACTGAGTAGCTCACTGATTATATTTACTTGAGCTTACTTATGAGCTCATCGAGAAGCTTGCTGGGGACCTCACCTAGGAGATCACCGAGTATTTCACTTGGAGTTCCCCTAACAGATCACCTGGGAGATCATTGAATAACTCAGAAAGTAGCTCACCTGAGAGCACTTCTGTGAGCTTTCTGATAAGCTCAAGTTGAGCTCAATGGGGATCTCATCGACTAACTCACCTTGGAACTCACCAGGAGCTCACCAATGACTTACCTTGCCAACTTACCTTGAGCTTGCCTTACAAAATTACCTTAAGCTCTCCTTCCCAACTCACTTTGAGCTCATCTATTAGCTTGCATGTAAGCTCACTAGGAGATTGTTGACAAGCTCACCTTTGAGCTTACCGGGAGCTCACCAAGTAGCTCACTGGGAGCTTAGCAAGAAGCTCACTAACGAGCTTGTTGAGTAGCTTAACTTGAGTTTTCTGAAAACTCACCTAGGAGCTCACCTAATAGCTCACCTAACACCTTGCCTAACATCTCACCTTGAGCTCACTCATGAGCTCACCAAGTATCTTGACTTGACCTCACCGAGAGCTCGTTAAGCAGCTTGCCTAAAAAATCACGTGGGAGCTAACCTGATAGCTCACCTTATAAACTCACATGGGAGCTCACCTATCATCTCACCTTTCCTAATTACCTTGAGCTCAGTGAGGAGCTCACCTTTCTAACTTGCCTTGAGCACATCTAGTAGCTCACATGGGAGCTCACCTAATAGCTCACTTGGGAGCTCACTAAGTAACTCGCCGAGTAGGTTAAATTCATCTCACTTGTGAGCTCTCCGAGCAGCTTATTGGGGATCTCTTCTGGGAGCTCACCAAGTAGCTCATTTGGGAACTCACCTAGTAGCTCACCTAGGAGCTCACCAAATAGCTCCCTAAGTAGGTCGCTTAGGAGCTCTTATGGGAGCTCTTTGATCAGCTTGAGGTTAGCTCACCCCAAAGCTCATCGAGTAAATCACCTTGGAACTCACCTATGAGCTCACTTGAAAGCTCATCTTTCCAACATGCCTTGAGGTCATCTTGTAGCTCATATGAAAGCTCACCTTAGAGATTGTCGACAAGCTCACCTTGAGCTCACCTTGGAGCTCACCAAGTAGTTCACCTAGGATCTCATCTAGGAGCTTGACAAGAAGCTAGCCAAGGAGCTCGTCAAGCTACTCGAATTAATCTTTCTTAGAAACTCCCATGTTAGCTTCACTTGACAACTTACCTAAAAATCACATGGGAGCTCGTCAACTCACATGGGAGCTCACCTATCACCTCACCTTGTTATCTCACCTTGAGCTTGCTGAGGAGTTCCCATTACCAACTCACCTTTAGCTAGTCTGGTAGCTTGCCTCGGAGTTCGTCGAGTAACTCACCAAGTAGCTCACCTGGAAGCCTACCTAATAGCTTGCCTTGGAGCTCACGGAGCAGCTTGGTGATTAGGTTGACTTAAGCTCACTTGAGAGCTCACCGAGCAGATTGTTAGGGACCTTACCTAGGAGCTCACAAAGTATCTCACTTGGGAGCTCACCTAGTAGCTCACCGAACAGCTTGTCAAGTAGCTCACCTGGGATCTCTTCTACGAACTCAATGAATAGCTCGAGTTGAGCTCACCCAAGAGCTCATCAACTAACTCACCTTGGAACTCACCTAGGAGCTCACCTGACAACTTGCCTTGCCAACTTTCCTTAAGCTCACCTTACCAACTTACCTTGAGCTCTCCTTCCAACTCACCTTGAGCTCATCTATTAGCTCACATGTAAGCTCAGTTTAGAGATTGTTGACAAGCTCATGTTTGATCTCACTTGGGAGCTCACCGAGTTGCTCACCTAGGAGCTCAATTGGGAGCTCAGCAAGCTAATCACCCAGGAGCTTGTCGACTAGCTCGACTTGAGCTTGCCTAAAAACTCACCTGGGATCTCGCCGTATAGCTCGCCTTAAGATCTCACCTTGAGCTCACCTAGGAGCTCACCGACTAGCTCAACTTGAGCTCACTCAGGAGCTCATCAAGAAGCTTACCTGAAAACTCACATGGGAGCTCACCTGACAGCTTGCCTTGCAAACTCACCTTAATCTCATCTGGTAGCTCACATATAAGCTCACCTAAGAGATTTTTGACAAGCTTGCCTTTGAGCTCGAGTGGGAGCTCACCAAACAGCTCACCTAGGAGCTTGGCTAGGAGCTCACCTAATAGCTTGCTTTGCTAGCTCACCTTGAGCTCACCCAGGAGCTCACCGAGTAGCTCACCTTAATCTCACCTGAGAGCTCGTGAAGTAGCTAACTCAAAAATTCACATGGGAGCTTGCACTGACAGCCTACCTTGGCCAACTCCCGAGAAGAGCTCACCTCTCGGCTTGCCTTACAAGCACATCTTGAGCTAGCTGAGGAGCTCACCTTGCCAACTCACCTTGAGCTTGTTTGGTATCTCATCTCGAGTTTGTTGAGAAGAGTGCCAAGTAGCTCACCTTGGAGCTCACTGGGAGCTCACAGAGTAGCTCACCGAGTAGGTTGACTTGAACTCAATTGTGAGCTCACCAAGGACCTTTCCTATGAGCTCGCTAAATAGCTCAATTGAGTTCACCTAGTAGCTCGCCAAGTAGCTCGCACTTCTGGGAGCTCTTTTGGGAGCTCGTTGATCAGCTCGAGTTGAGCTCACCCAGGAGCTCATTGAGTAACTCACCTAGGAACTCACATGAGAGCTCACTTGAAACTCAGCTCACCTTGTCAACTCACCTTGAGCTCACCTTCCCAACTTACCTTTGAGCTTGCTTGGGAGCTCACCAAACAGCTCACCTAGAAGCTCAGCTAGGAACTTAGCAAGTAAGTCACTCAAGAGCTCATCGAGCAGCTCGACTTGAGCTTTCCTTAAAACTCACATGGGATCTCACTTGACATCTCACCTTACTAGCTCTCCTTGAGCTCCACAGGAGCTTACCAAGTAGCTTGACTTGAGCTCACCCAGGAGCTCATCAAGTAGCTCCCTTGAAAACTCACATGGGAGCTCACCTAACAGCTCACCTTGCCAAATAGTATGGGAGATCACCTATCACCTTGCCTTACCAGCTCACCTTGAGCTTGTTGAGGAGCTCCCATTGCCAACTCACCTTCAACTAGTCTAGTAGCTCACCTCAGACTTCATCAAGTAGCTCACCAAGTAGCTCACATGGGATCTCACCTAATAGCTCGCCGAGCACTCACCGAGGACATTTCTTGGGAGTTCACCAATTATCTCATTTGGGAGCTCACCTAACAGCTTGAATATGATCCCACTAAATAGTTTTCCAAGTAGCTCACCATGAGCTCTTCTGTAAACTCACCGATCAGCTCGAGTTGAGCTCGCCAGGGAGCTCATCAACTAACTCACCTTAGAACTCACCTAGGAACTCACGATGACTCACCTTGAGAACTTTCCTTGAGCTCACCTTACAAACTTTCCTTGAGCTCTCCTTCGCAACTCACCTTGAGCTCATCTATTAGCTCACATGTAAACTCATCTCAGAGAATGCTGACAAGCTCACCTTTGAGCTCACCTAGGAGCTCACCGAGTAGCTCACCTAGGAGCTCGGCTAGGAGGTCTGCACCAGATCATCCCAGAGCTTGTTGAGTAGCTGACTTGAGCTTTCCTGAAAACTCACCTGGGAGCTCACCTGACATCTTACCTTATCAGCTCACCTGACATCTTACCTTATCAGCTCACCTTGAACTCACTGAGCAGCTTAACTTGAGCTCACCTGGGAGCTCATCAAGTAGCTCACCTAAAAACTTGCATGGGAGCTCACCTAACAGCTCACTTTCCAAACTCACATGGGAGCTCACCTATCAGCTCACCTTACCTACTCACCTTGAGCTTGGTGAGGAGCTCACCTTGCCAACTCAACTTGATCTTGTCTAGTAGTTTACCTCAAAGTTTGTCAAGTAGCTCACCGAGTATCATGCCTTAGAGCTTGCATAGCAACTTGCCTAGGAGCTCACCTAACTTTCACCACCTCAGAGCTCACGGAGCAGCTCATCGAGAAGGTTAACTTGAGCTCACTTATGAGCTCGTCAAGTAGCTTGCTCGGGATCTCTCCTTAGAGCTCACAAAGTATCTTGTTTGGGAGCTCACCTAGTAGCTTACCTGGGAGCTCAGCAAATAGCTCACCAAGTGCCTCGTTTGGGATCTCTTATGGGAGCTCATCGATCAACTCAAGATTAACTAACCCCGAAGCTTGTCAAGTAAATCACGTAAGAACTCACCTAGGAGCTCACCTGACAGCTCACCTTGCCAACTCACCTATAGCTCATCTTGTACCTCGCATGTAAGCTCACCTCAAAGATTACTGACAAGGTCACCTTTGAGCTCAAGTGGGAGCTAACTGAGTAGCTCACCTAGGAGCTCAACTTGGAGCTCATCAAGTAGTTTTCCTGACAACTCACCTTGCTAGCTCGACTTGAGCTTTCATTGAAACTCGACTGGGAGCTCACTTGACAACTCACTTTACTAGATTACCTTGAGCTCACCTAAGAGCTTGTTGAACAACTCAACTTGAGCTTACCTTGGACCTTGTCAAGTAGTTCACCCAAAAACTAGCATGGGAGCTCATCTGATAGCTCACCTTACTAACTCCCTAAGGAGTTCACCTTGCCAACTAACCTTGAGCTCATCTGGTAGCTCACCAAATAGTTCATTGAGTAGCTTGCTAAGTAGCTCACCTTGAAGCTCACCTAACAGCTCACGTGGGAGCTCACCTAACAGCTCACCTGGGAGCTAACTGAGCAGCTCGCCGAGTAGGTTGACTTGAGCTCACTTGTGAGCTCACCGATCAGCTCACTGGGGACCTTACCTAGGATCTCACCAAGTAGCTCACTTGGGAGCTCACCTAGCAACTCACTTAGGAACTCACCGAATAGCTTGCCAAGTAGCTCACTTGGGAGCTCTTCTTGGAGTTCACTTATCAGCTTGAGTTGAGCTCACCGGGAGCTTGTTGACTAAATTTCCTTGACCTCATCTGGTAGCTTACATGTAAGGTCACCTCAGAGATTTATTATAAGATCACCTTTGAGATCACCTAGGAGCTCACTGAGTAGCTCACCTAGGAGCTCAACTGGGAGCTTGGCAAGTAGCTTCCCAGGAGCTCATCGAGTAGCTCCACTTGAGCTTTCTTGAAACTCACATGGGAGATCACCTGACAGCTCACCTTGCCAGCTCATCTTGAGCTCACTGAGCAGCTGACTTTAGCTCACTTGGGAGCTCATCAAGTAACTCACCTTAAAACTATCATGGGAGCTCACTTGACAACTCACCCAGAAACTCACATGGGAGCTCACTTATCAGCTCACCTTGTAAGCTCACCTTGAGCTCATTAAGGAGCTCACCTTGCCATCTCACCTTGAGCTCATCTGGTAGCTCATCTGGAGTTCGTCGAGTAGCTCTCCAAGTAGCTCACCTCGTATCTCATGTAAGAGCTCACCTGGGAGCTCAATGAGTAGCTCACCGAGTAGGTTGACTTGATCTCACTTGTGAGCTCACCAAGGTCCTTTCCTGGGAGCTTTCCAAGTAGCTCACTTGGGAGATAACTTAGCAGCTCACCTAGGAGCTCACTGAATAGGTCACCAAGTAGCTTGCACGGGGAAGCTCTTATAGGAGCTTTCCGATCAGCTTGAGTTGACCTCACTGGGAGCTTGTCGAGTAACTCACCTAGGAAATCACGTGGGAGCTCACCTAATAGCTCATATTCTTACTAACTCACCTTGAGCTCATGTTTCCAACTCACATTGAGCTCATTTAGTAGCTCACATGTAAGGTCACCTCCAGAGATTATTGATAAGGTCAACTTTGAGCTCACCTAGGAGCTTGGCTCTAGGAGCTCGAGAAGTAGCTCACCTAGGAGCTCATCGATAGCTCATGTTGCCAACTCACATTAAGCTCGCCCTGGGAGCTCACCGAGTAGCTTGACTTGAGCTTGTCAGGGAGCTCTTCAAGTAGCTTTCCTAAAAACTCGCATGGGATCTCGCTTTGCTAACTCGAATAGGAGCTCATCTATCAGGCTAACCTTCTTAAGTCACCTTGAGCTCACTGAGGAGCTCATATTTCCAACTCACCTTGAGCTCATCTAGTAGCTCACCTTGGAGTTCTTCAAGTAAATTGTGGAGTAGTCATATGGGAGCTCACTAAGTATCTCTTCAAGTAGGCTGACTTGAGCTCACTTGTGAGCTCTTAGGAGACCACTCACTGAGGGGACCTCACTTGGGAGGTCACCAGTAGCTCACAAGTAGCTCACTTGGAGCTCACCTAGCAGCTCTCATGGGTGCTTGCCTGAATAACTCACCAAGTAGCTCTTCCGGGAGCTCACGATCATCTCGAGTTGAGCTTTCCAAGAGCTCGAGTAACTCACTTGGGAACTCACACAGGAGATCACACGATAGCTTGCCTTGCCAACTCACCTTGAGCTCACCTTTCAAACTTTCCTTGAGCTCACCTTACCAACTCACCTTGAGCTCATCTACTTACCTAGGAACTCATCGAGCGGCTAACTTGTACTCGCTCAGGAGCTCGTCAAGCAACGCACTGATAACTCACATGGAAGCTCACCTTGCCAACTCGCATGGGAGCTCACCTAACATCTCTACTTTTCAGCTCACCTTGAGGAGCTCATCTTAAAAATATGCCTTGTCTCATCTGGTAGCTCACCTCAGAATTTATCTAGTAGCTCGCCAAGTAGCTCACCTTGGAGCTTGGCTAACATCTCACTTGGGAGCTCAGCGAGCAGCTCATCGAGTAGGTTGACTTGAGCTCACTTATGAGCTTGACAAGCAGCTCACTCAAGGAGCTCACCAAGTAGCTCACTTGGGAGCTCACCTAGCAACTCACCTGGGAGCTCACCGAACAGTTCACTAAGTAGCTCACCTAGGAGATCTTCTAAGAGCTCAAAGATCAGCTCGAGTTGAGCTCACTCGAGATCTTGTTGAGTAACCCACCAGGAAACTCAACTAGGAGCTCACCTGACAACTCACCTTACCAACTCACCTTGATCTCACCTTCCAAACTCACCTTGAGCTTGTCTTGTCAACTCACCTTGAGCTCATCTGGTAGCTCACATGTAAGCTCACCTCTAGATATTGCCAAAAAGCTCACCTTTGAGCTCACGTGGGAGCTCACCAAGTAGATCACCTAGGACCTCAGATGGGAGCTCACCAAATAGCTCACCAGGAGCTTGTTGAGTAGCTTAACTTTGGCTTTTCTAGAAACTCACCTAGGAGCTCACCTGATAGCACGCCTTGCTAGCTCACCATGAGCTCAAATAGGAGCTTGCCGAGAAGCTTGACTTGAGCTCACTTGGGAGCTCGTCAAGTAGCTCACCCAAAAACTCACATGGGAGCTCACCTTTCCAAATCACATGGGAACTCACCTTTCAGCTCACCTTGAGCTCACTGAGGAGCTCACCTTGCCAACTCACCTTGAGCTCATCTTGTCACTCGCCTCTGAGTTCATTGAGCAACTCACCAAGTAGCTCACATGGGAGGTCACCAAGTAGCTCACCAAAAAGGTTGACTTGAGTTCACTTGTGAGCTCACCAAGGACATCACATGGGATCTCACCAAGTTTCTTACTTGGGAGATCACCTAGCAGCTCGACTAGGAGATCACCAAACAACTCATACATAAAATCACATGTGAGCTCACCTATCAGCTTTCCTTGCCATCTCACCTTGACCTCGCTAAGGAGCTCACCTTTTCAACTCACCTTGAGCTCATATTGTAGCTCGCCTCAGTTTTTTTCAAGCAGTTTGGCAAGTAGCTCACAAAGGAGCTCACCGAGTAGCTCACCAAGTAGGTTTACTTGAGCTCACTTGTCAGCTCACCAAGCAACTTGTCGGGGAGCTTGCTAAGTAGCTCACTTGGGAGATCACCTAGCAGCTCACCTGAGAGCTCACCGAACAACTCACCAAGTAGCTCACCTAGGAGCTCTTCAGGGATCTCACCAATCTGCTCAAGTTGAGCTCACCTGGGAGCTCGTTGAGTAACTCACCTGTAAACTAACTTGGTATCTCACCTAATAGCTTGCCTTTTCAACCCACCTTAAGCTCACCTTGAAAACTCACCTTAAGCTCACCTTGTCAACTCATCTGGTAGCTCGCATTTAAGCTCACCTCAAAGATTTCCAACAAGCTCACCTTTGAGCTTGCATGGGATCTCACCAAGTAGCTCACCTAGGAGCTTGACAAGCAGCTCACCCAAGATCTCATCAAGTAGGTCAACTTAAGCTTGCCCAGAAACTCACCTGGGACCTCGGCTGAGAGCTTGCCTTGCCAACTCACCTTGAGCTCACAAAAGACCTTGCCAAGTAGCTCGACTTGAGCTCACCCAGAATATCATCAAGCAACTTTCCTAAAAACTCACATTGGAACTCACCTGACAGCTCCCCTTGCCAACTCGCATGACATCTCACCTTACTAGCTCACCTTGAAGTCACCTAGGAGCTTGCTGAGTAGCTTGACTTTAGCTTACATGGGAGCTCATCAAGCATCTCACCTGAAAACTCACTTGGGAGCTTTCTTGATAGCTCACCTTGCCAACTCACATGGGAGCTCACCTTTTCAACCCGCCTTGAGCTTGTTAAGGAGCTCACCTTGCCAACTGACCTTGAGATCGTCATGTAGCTCCCCTATTTTGTCAAGTAGCTTGCCAAGTAGCATGCCTAGGAGCTCATGTGGGAGCTTCCCTAACATCTTACCTAGGAGCTCATAAAGTGGCTCATCAATTAGGTTGACTCGAGTTCACCTATGAGCTCACTGAGTAGCTCACTGGGGACCTCACCTAGGAGCTCGCCAAGTAGCTCACTTGGGAGCTCACCTAGTAGCTCATCGGGAGCTCACCAAAAATCTTGCCAAGTAGCTCACCTTGGAGCTATTATGGGAGCTCACAGATCAGCTTGAGTTGAGATAGCCCAAGAGCTCATCAAGTAACTCACCTAGGAACTCACCTGGGAGCTCACTTGACAGCTCTCCTTACTAACTCGCGTTGAGCTCACCTTCCCAACTCACCTTAAGCTCACCTTTCCAAATCACCTTGAGCTCACCTGGTAGATCACATGTAAGCTCACCTCAGATATTGCTGACAAGCTCACCTTTGAGCTTTCCTGGGAGCTCACCAAGTAGCTCACCTAAGAGCTCAGTTGGTATCTCGACAAGTAGCTTTCCCAGCAGCTCGTCGAGCAGTTTGACTTGAACTTTCCTGGAAACTCACTTGGGAGCTTACTTGATAGCTCACCTAAGAGCTCACCTTGAGCTCAAATAGGAGCTCATCGAGTAGATCCACTTGAGCTCACCTGGGAGCTCATCGAGCAACTCACCTAAAAACTCACATGGGAGCTTTCTTGATAGCTCACCTTGCCAACTCACATGGAATCTCACCTATTAGCTCACCTTCCCATCTCACGTTGAGCTCGCTTAGGAGATCACCTTGCCAACTCACCTCTAGCTCATTTGGTATCTCACCTCAGATTTTTTTGAGCATCTCACCAAGAAGTTCACCTGGGAGCTCACCTAATAGCTCACCTAGGAGCTCACCTAAAAGCTTACCTAGGATCTCAACTAATAGTTCACCTAGGAGCTCATTGAATAGCTTCGCTGAGTAGGTTGACTTGAGCTCACTTGTGAGCTCACTAAGTAGCATGCCTGGGACCTTACCTGGGACCGTGTCAAGTATCTCACTAGGGAACTCACCTAGCAGCTTGCTTGGGATCTCACCGAATAGCTCACCAAGTAGCTCGCTGATCACTTGAGTTGAGCTCACCTGAGAGCTTGTCAAGTAATTTTCCTAGAACTCACCTAAGAGCTCACATGATGACTCACCTTACAACTCACCACGAGCTCACCTTGCTTTAACTCACGTTGAGCTTTCCTAAAAACTCACCTAGGAGTTCACGTAATAGCTAACCTTATCACTTTCCTTGAGCTTTCCCAAGAGCTCACCGAGTAGATCGACTTGCACTCACCTCGGAGCTCGTCATGTAGCTCGTGCCAAGTAGCTCACCAAGTAGCTTGCCTAAGACTTTCCTAATAGCTCACCTAATAGGCTGGCATGGGAGCTCACCGAGTAGCTGACCGAGTAGGTTGACTTGAGCTCACTTGTAAGCTCACCGAGTAGCTTCCGCTGAGGACCTCACCTAGGAGCTCACCAAGTAGCTCACTTAGGAGCTCACCTAGTAGCTCACCTAGGACCTTGCTGAATAACTCACCAAGTAGCTCACCCAGAGCTCTTATAGGAGCTTGTAAATCAGCTTGAGTTGAGCTATCCTAGGAGCTCATCGAGTAACTCACCTGGGAACTCGCCTGGGAGCTCACCTGACAGCTCGCCTTTCAAAATTTCCTTGAGCTCACCTTGCCAACTTGCCTTGACCTCATCTGGTAGATCACATGTATGATAAACTTAGAGATTTCCAACAAGCTCACCTTTGAGCTCATTTGGGAGCTCACCGAGCATCTCACTTAGGAGCTCAACTAGGATCTCAGCAAGCAGCTCACCCAATAGCTTGTCGAGCATCTCGACTTGAGCTTGCTTGGAAACTTGCTTGGGAGCTCATCTGATAGCTCACCTAATAGCTCATCTGATAGCTCACCTTGAGCTCACCCAGGAGCTTGTTGAGAAGATCCATTTGAGCTCACCAGGAGCTCATTAAGTAGCTCGCCTAAAAATCACATGGGAACTCACCTTATAGCTCACCTTGCCAACTCACATGGGAGCTATCCTTACAAAGCTTGCATTGAGCTCACCGAGGAGCTCACCTTGCTAACTCACCTTAAGCTTATCTCGTAGCTCACATTTAAGTTCATCGAGTAGCTCACAAGTAGCTCACTTGGAACTCACCTAATAGGTCACCTAGGAGCTCACCTAGGAGCTCACCGGGAGCTTGCCTAGGATCTCACCGAATAGCTTTCGAGGAGGTTGATTTGAGCTCACTTGTGAGCTCACCATTTAGAGTGCCCGGGACCTTGATTAGGAGCTTGTCAAGTAGCTCACTTGGGAACTCACCTAACACTCAACTTGGATATCACCAAACAAATCACCAAGTAGCTTACCTACGATCTCTTCTGTGAGCTCACCGATTAGCTTGAGTTGAGCTCGCTTAGGAGCTCATTGAGTAAATCATCTATAAACTCACTTTGGAGCTCACTGAGAGCTCGCCTTGCCAAATTACCTTGATCTTACCTAGAAACTCACATAGGAGCTTAACTTATAGCTCACCTTATCAGCTCACCTTATCAACTCACCTTGAGCTTTCCCGAAGAGCTCACCAAGCAGCTCGACTTGCACTTGCCTGGGAGCTTGTCAAGAAGCTTGCTGAGAAACTCACATGGGAGCTCACCTAACAGCTCATCCATAATCTCGCATGGGAGCTCACCTATCAACTCACTTTTCCATCTCACCTTGAGCTCACTTAGGAGCTCACCTTACCAACTTGCCTTGAGCTTGTCCGGTATCTCTCCTCATAGTTTTTCAGAAGCTTACTAATTAACTCACTGGGAGCTTGCCTAATAGCTTGCTTGGGAGCTCATTGAGAAGGTTGACTTGATCTTACTTTTGAGCTCACCAAAGCGAGGCTTACAAGGAGATCACCAAGTATCTCACTTGGGAGCTCACTAGCAGCTCACCGGGAGCTCGCCGAATATCTCACCAAGTAGCTCACCTAGGAGCTCTTGCGGGAGCTCTCCGAACAACTCAATTTTAGCTCACCGGGAGATCTTTAAGTAACTCACTGGGACTTGCCGGGAACTCACCGATAGGTAACCTTTTCAACTCACCTTGAGCTCACCTTAAAAACTCACCTTGAGCTCACCTTACCAACTCACCTTGATCTCATCTGGTAGCTTGCATGTAACCTCACCTGAGAGATTTTTTACAAGCTCACCTTTGAGCTCATGTGGGAGCTCACCAATCAGCTCACCTAGGAACTCATCTAGGAGCTCGTGAAGTAACTCACCTGGGAGCTTGTCACGTAGCTCAACTTGAGCTTTCGGAAACTCACCTAGGAGCTCACTTGATAGGTTACCTTGACATCTTGACTTGAGCTCACTGGGAGCTCATCAAGTAGCTCACCCTAAAAACTCAAATGGGAGCTCGCCGATGACTCACCTTGCCAACTTACATGGAGCTCACCTATTAGCTCACCTTGCAGAGCTCACCTTGAGCTCACTAAGGAGCTCACCTTACCAAATCACCTTATAAACTCGCCTTGAGCTAGCCTTGGATCTCACTTGATAGCTGCACCTTATAGTCTCAACTTGAGCTTGCCTAAGAGCTTCAAGTAGCTCACTTGAAAAGCTTACATGGGAGCTCATCTCGAGAGCTTTCTAGAAACTCACATGGGAGCTCGCATTGCCATCCCACCTTGAGCTTGCTGAGAAGCTCACCTTGCCAACTCACCTTGAGCTCATCTGGTAGCTCACCTCGGAGTTCATCATGGAGCTCAACAAGTACCTCACCTGGGAGCTCACCTAATAACTCACCTAGGAGTTCACCAAGTAGCTTGCTGAGAAGGATGACTTGAGCTCACTTGTGAGATTGCTTGTGAACTCACCGAAGCATCTTGCTTAGGACTTCACTTGGGAGTTTTCCAAGTAGCTTACTTGGGGTCTCATGTAGCATCTCACCTAGGAGCTCACTAAATAGATCACCTAAGTACCTCACCTAGGAGCTCTTTTGGGAGCTCGCTAATCAACTCAAGTTGAGGTCACCTAGGATCTCGTTGATTAACTCGACTTGGAACTCACCTGGGAGCTCACTTGACAGCTCACCTTGCCAACTCACCTTGTGCTTGCCTTAAGAACTAGCCTTACAACAACTCACCGAGAAGGTTAACTTAAGCTCACTTATGAGCTTTCCAAGCAGCTTGCTAGGGACCCTGCCGGAAGCTTTCCAAGTAGCTCACCTTGAGCTCACCGGGACCTCATCAAACATCTTGCCTAAAAATCAATTAGGAGCTCACCGATGACACTTGCCTTGCTAACTCACAAGGAGCTCACCTTGCTAGCTCACCTTGACCTCACTAAGGAACACACCTTACCAACTCACCTTGAGCTCATTGGTAGCTCACCTTGCAATTTGTCAAAGCAACTCACCAAGTAGCTTGCCTAGCAGCCTCACCTAATAGCTGGCATAGGAGCTCATTGAGTAGGCCGACCATGTTGGTTGACTTGAGCTCACTTATAAGCTCATCGAGTAGCTTGCTGAGGACCTCATCTAGGAGCTCACCAAGTAGCTCACTTAGGAGCTCACCTAGTAGCTCACTTAGGACCTTGCTGAACAACTCACCAAGTAGCTCACCTTGGAGCTCTTATAGAGATCTTGCAAATCAGCTTGAGTTGAGCTATCCGGGAGCTCATCGAGTAACTCACCGGGAACTCGCCTAGGAGCTCACCTGACAGCTCACCTTTCAAACTTTCCTTGAGCTCACCTTGCAAACTTGCCTTGACCTCGTATGGTAAATCACATGTAAGCTCAACTCAAAGATTTCCGATAAGCTCACCTTTGAGATCATCTCGGGAGCTCACCGAGCATCTCACTTAGGAGCTCAAGTGGGATCTCAGCAAGCAGCTCACCCAATAGCTTGTCAGAGCATCTCGACTTGAGCTTGCTTGGAAAATTTCTTGGGAGCTCATTGATAGCTCACTGATATCTCATCGAGATAGCTCACCTCGAGCTCATCCAGGGAAGCTTGCCGAGAAGATCCATTGAGCTCACCTAGGATCTCATCAAGTAGCTCACCTAAAAAATCACATGGGAACTCACCTTATAGCTCACCTTGCCAACTCACATGGGAGCTCTCCTTACAGACTTGCGTTGAGCTCACCGAGGAGCTCACCTTGCTAACTAACCTTGAGCTTATCTCAGTAGCTTGCATTGAAGTTCATCGAGTAGCTCCCAAGTAGCTCACTTTTGAACTCACCTAATAGGTCACCTAGGAGCTCACCTAAAAGCTCACCGGGAGCTTTCCTAGATCTCATTGAGTAGTTTTTTGAGGAGGTTGATTTTAGCTCACTTGTGAGCTCACCATTTAGCATGGTTTGGGACCTTGATTAGGAGCTTATCAAGTCAGCTCACTTGGGAACTCACCTAATAGCTCACCTTGGATATCACCAAACAACTCACCAAGTAGCTTACCTATGGTCTCTTATATGAGCTGTTGATCAGCTTGAGTTGAGCTCGATCAGGAGCTCATTGAGTAACTCACCTGGGAACTCACTTGGGAGCTCACCCTAACTCGCCTTGCCAAATCACCTTGAGCTTACCTAGAAACTCACCTAGGAGCTCAACTAATAGCTCACCTTATCAGCTCACCTTGAGCTTGCCCTGGAAGCTCACCAAGCAGCTCAACTTGCACTTTCTGGGAGCTTGTTAAGAAGCTTCTAGCTGAGAAACTCACACGGGATCTCACCTAACAGCTCATCCATAACATCGCATGGGAGCTCACCTATCAACTCACTTTTCCATATCACCTTGAGCTCGCTTAGGATCTCACCTTACCAACTTGCCTTGAGCTTGTCTGGTAGCTCTCCTCAGAGTTTTTCAAAGCAGCTTGCTAATTAACTCACCTAGGAGCTTACCTAATAGCTTGCTTGGGAGCTCACCGAGTAGGTTGACTTGATCTTACTTTTGAGCTCGCCAAGCAGCTTACCAGGGAGATCGCCAAGTATCTCACTTGGGAGCTCAACTAGCAGCTCACCTGGGAGCTCGCCGAATAGCTCACCAAGTATCTCACCTAGGAGCTCTTCTAGGAGCTCTCCGAACAACTCAATTTGAGCTCACCCGGGAGCTCATTGAGTAACTCACTTGGGAACTTGCCTGGGAGCTCACCTAATAGCTAACCTTTTCAACTCACCTTGAGCTCACCTTACCAACTCACCTTCATCTCATCTGGTAGCTTAAATGCAACCTCACCGAGATATTTTTGACAAGCTCACCTTTGAGCTCACGTGGGAGCTCACTAATCAGCTCACCTAGGAACTCATCTAGGAGCTCGGGAAGCAGCTCACCAGAGCTTTATAACATCCCCATTTTAAGATACTAGAACAAGGGAATTTTTTTTTCTTATATATAACGTTATTCGTTATGAATTATATAATTCAAACACACGTTCAAGTTTTAATAATTTTTCTCATTTGCCCAAACAACACGGTTTGGAACACACAATTTCCTTTTAAAATTAATGTTCCTTGTTCACATATTTACAATATGGAACACACATTCAATGCCATTCAGATATTATAACATATTCTATATGCTTCTTTGTAAATGACTCGAAGAACTGCCGATCTCCCATTTTCATGGCTCGGAGTTTCAATGATCTTTCATTTCATGACTCAGAAACTACCGATCCTTCATGTTCGTTCATGCATAGTATATTATATATACAAGTTCTCTTAACCATTTCCAGTTATCGAAGTGATCCATTTAAGAATCCTATCTGAATATCTCATACGATATTCATCTAACATCCTACATCTTAAATTAAGTGATTAGGACAACGCAACCAGCACTTGCGATACTTTGGCCAAATATTTTCACATGCTTTGCATGATCATATTCCTAGATGTGATACACATCAATGGAATACGTCCTTCACTTCACTTCACTTGTTATCTAGAATAGTCTTTCCTAGTTCCTACCAGTCCTTTCAATTTAAGGTCAGATTTAAACTTCCAATTTCCAACTAGCAATATGAACGAATATAGGAAGGAACTCCTGGTAACTAAAGATACGTAGACATACGGTGTCATTCCCCATGACTCCGTGTGTCTAGTTATCTTTAGTCCTCAGAGTCACTCCGTATACGTGATCATACTCCTATCCCTAGCTAAGAACTTCACATTCAACCTATGTATTCTTGATGATTTAATTTGGGAGGGCATTGTAATATGTCAGCTATAACATTGTGTCGTCATGAAGACCCCGTCTTCATGAAGACACCGTGTTGTAGCTGGCGTATGTCAATGTCCTACGGAATCCTCCCATCGAGAGTACACATCCTGCTCAAGTGATTTGGATATGATCTTAATATTTAAGATCAACTTTCAGCAACCATGCTGATCCTTTATCCTCATTCCCATTACAGTTGTATATAGCTAAGAGAGACTAAATCCGTCTTCTAGCTTGCTATGCATCTTCTCCTTCATACCGAAGGGTTGCATTTTCTCTACTTGGTTCTCTTCTTAATCATTGGATTAAGCAGCCCATTACCGATGGACGTGATAAGTTTAACCTATTAAACTTAACCAAGTTTTTTTACAACTGTAACTAAATTTAGAATTCCAGCTTATTAGACGTCATTTAAACGAGGTCTAATTCCCAATAAATGTATTCATTTATTCTCCTTAACCTTACATAGTTAAGGTCCATTAGCTCTGGATATATTTATCCCATATCCTTTCTTTCTGAATTTAACATACGAGGTTATTAATGGAGTTCGAAAATGAAGTTTAGTTACTCCTAAGTTAATTGATATTCCTTAGCTTCCAAGCTAATCCTGAATACCTATCAGTTATGGAATCATATTCTTCCTAATCCTTTTTAATGTCAATTAAGAATTCATCTTTACCCAAGTATGAACTAATTGCACATTTCAACTTAAAAGTTGCATTTAGGTAAGAATAGATATCAATTCCTTTTTAACATCCATCCAAGGA
Organism: Taxus wallichiana var. yunnanensis; assembly: GCA_018340775.1. Lineage (NCBI taxonomy): Eukaryota > Viridiplantae > Streptophyta > Pinopsida > Cupressales > Taxaceae > Taxus > Taxus wallichiana. The sequence continues at coordinate 34,789,379 of CM031238.1, read as the reverse complement.
CAATTAAATAAATCCAAATCAAGAAATAACATTATGTTTCCAATTTAATCAACAATATCAAACTGATATAGTTTTTAAAATATCACACTTGTATTTGTATTCATCAATCCATTTCATAATCCATACATTTCCAATCCAACTGACTGGACTTTGTTTATATAAAACATCATTACAACTCATAGATAGAAGAATGTACTTTCTTCTTTTCACAATTCCTCGTAGAGGAATAATAATTAACAAATACAATTCATCTTCAGACAATCAAAAGAAGCATCAGAAAACAACCATGTCTTCATTTTAATCAAATTCCATCTGCAAAATTACTTGCACGGGTCAGTTCAATGAACTGAGCATATTAAGCACTTGTCATTAAAATGAGGTGCTTCAATTAATTGTCTCAATAAAAGAACCCTGCTTTTATGAAATGACAGTATGAACATCAATCAAGAATCAAGCATCAAAAGAATGGACAGCATAACAACTGAACCATCAAAATACCATCCCAATCAGCCAAAGAATTGTTGTCCTATTTTCCACATAACCGTTACAAGTTCCAAATTACAATATTTGTAAAGTTTAGGAATACAAGTAGCATATGTATCGCTGATATAACATAATCATTATCCTTTCCATTCCTTTCATTAGTAATAAATGCAAAGGGTAAAACTAAGTAAAACGTAAACCAATTACTTTCCTTTCAGTTCATGCATCACATTTGATTCAAGCAATCAAGCATGCATTTAGACGAAAGCAAACAAGCAATAAATATAGTTGCTCATACCCAAGCAATACAAAATTCGTTCCTAAACGATTACAAATTTCCAACTGTATGAGAGAAGAAAAGATCATTTTTCCAAGTTATCCATCCACATTCCTATTTCTTTCCTCATGACTGTCCTAAAATTGAATCCAAACGAGACACAAATCAAGATAACAGTTTAGAGTGAAACTTACAAAATCCATTCGGAATTCACTTTCCAGCAGCAAGAATAATTTCATTCATAATCAGCTTTAAATGAAAACAAGGAAGAATTTATCGTCCTTATCAATACTTCATTTAAATCAGGCTCATACGAATACCAAAAACAGGTTAGTAAAACATCATATTTATCATAGAACAAGCAGTATAAGGATGCATACTATGTACTTGCTGTACTAGAAGACTCCATACTTCTTTCACTGTATTTTTAACCAAATAATAGTTATACAATCACGTAATCAATTATTCACATGACCTTCTATATCCATGAACGCATACAGTTCAAAATACAATTTACACATTGTTGTTACCTACAGCAAGACCAATTCATA
>CM031238.1:34750173-34787968 GCA_018340775.1 Taxus wallichiana var. yunnanensis | reverse complement strand
ATTATGAAGTTGGTTTTAGGTGCGGGTGAGGAGTAATTTAGTCATAGGTGTGGATTTAGACCAAGTTATAGGGTCTTAATTAGGTTAGTTCAAGTGGTTAAGGCCAGGTCATGATGAGGTGGTGACATGAGGTGGCAGTGTATGGCTGTATGTGTATTTATTAATTATAAGGTAATTAATAAATAATTATGTAAGGTTTAGGTGATGAGGTTAGGTTGTGAAATGGAATGCGAGGAGCCAGTAGGGGTCGTAAGACACAAATTTGGTTTCTACATTAGCCCCTTATTATCGTGTAGTTTGTTTTGTAGAATTTTGCATGGACAATAATGTGAAGTGGTTTCCTATTAAGGGTATAGGTAATCCCCTCAAATCTATCATAGATTGAGGTAGCGTGAAAGCGGGGATAGGGTTGATAAAGGGTAAATGGTGTTGAGATAACATTAAGATGGCGGGGTAGGTCGAAGCTGCAGACGCACGCTGACATGCAAGAGTGCGACAAACAAGGCAAGTACATGATTTCAAGAGAAAACAAAGAAATTCACATAGCAAAGGTTGATAGTTTATCCAAACAAGGGTGATATAATCCTAGTATCCAAGGCATAGGAAGTAGATCCAGGGGATATAACGGGTAAGGTACAGGAACGTGTAGGCATGTTCGGCAAAGACAAATGGTTGGTTTAGTTGAGATAAACATCACGGTCTTGGTCTAGGAAAAGTTGGTCGCCGATCAAGTCAAGGACCCTAACCATGCTAAAACACGAACAGTGAGCTCGATTGAACAAAAAGCTACATGATGGATGGATAAAATAAAATGTTGATTGTGGGCAAGGTATTTGGTGGTGCGGCCTTAGGTCGGGCCACAATGGTTGGGTGTGGCCTTAGAGTCAGGCCAAATGGTTGGATGCGGCCTTAGGTCGGGCGAATGGGTTGGTTATGGCCTTGGGTCGGGCCAAATGGTTGGGTGCGGCCTCGGGTCGGGCAAATGGTAGGTTATGGCCTAGGGTCGAGGCCAAATGGTTGGTTACGGCCTTGGGTCGAAGGCAAATAGTAGGTTATGGCCTAGGGTCCGCCAAATGGAAATGCGGTGGGTCGGGCCAAATGGGCCGTTACGGCCTCGGGTCGGGCCAAATAAGGTTATGGCCTTGGGTTGGGCCAAATGGTAGGTTATGGCCTAGTGGTCGGGCGAATGGTTGGTCTACGCCTTGGGTCGAGCCAAATAATAGGTTATGGCCTAGGGTCGGGCAAAATGGTTGGGTGCGGCCTTGGGTCGGGCAAATGGGTTGAATTCTGGCCTTGGGTCGGGCCAAATAAGAGGTTATGGCCTTGGGTCGGGCCAAATGGTAGGTTATGGCCTTGGGTCGGGCAATGAGAGTTATGACAAGGGCTTTGACCAAGGTGGATATAGGTGATGTTGGTAGAAAGGGTGATTAGTAAATAAGGGCAGAAATTGGGGAAGAGATGGGATAAAAGCTGATATCAATTGTGTATGACCGATATCGATTAGGTGACCGATACGGTTCCTTAGGGCACAATAAAACCGATATCGGTTATAGGTCAAAACCTATAAAAAGAAAAATACGCCTATCATTGTCATATTGTCAATTTGAAAACCAATTTGAGTTGTTATGAGGTGGAGTGTTGAGATTGGAGAATTTTTTGGTTTAGGTGGCGCTATTTGAGTGGAGGAGTGAGTGGTTAGTGGGCTCAAGTGAGTAGGGAGGCAGGTTGATTGGTGGAGGACCAGCGGAGGAGAGAGGTGGAGCTATGGCACGGCCGAGGAGGCAAGAGAGGGGTGGACCAGCTAGACCACCACCACCCATCCCTGCCACTGACAGCGTGTCTTCGTCTACCGTGAGGTTCGAAACCCCTCATTGTGTGGATTTGAGTGTATTATGTTGTATTTGGGTTTTGGGTAGGAATGCTAGATTTTTAGAAAATAATTAATAAATGGAAGTTATTTGAAAAAAGGAGAGGGTAGATAGGTTAAATAGGCCAAGGCGGCTAGGTGGGTAGGTTTTTAGGGTGTTTGGGTGGGTATAGAGGGAGAAATAGGAAAAAAAGGGAATGGGGTAGCCACGTCGGGTTCGCACGGATATTTTCAGGTGGCCGATGTCGGTCACTAAGCACCGGCATCGTTCACGAAATTTTTGTGTAGGTCGGGATTGTAGGTGACCGTGTCGGTCTGGGAGTTGACCGCATCGGTGGAAAGGGGATTGGGGTCGGTTAAGGTGGACCCGGTATCAATCCTCTTGAGGCAGGATTTTGATTTTTGTTGGTCATTTTGTGGTGTTTTGGGTGTTAAGTTCTTGTTGGGGATGGCGTGTTGGGTTGTGTGGTGTTGTTTATGATTGGGTTGTGTGTGTTGGGTGTGAAGATGTTGGGGGATATTGTAGAGATATAGGTGGGTAGGGGTTTGTTAGAGAGTCGGGGTGTGGATGGGGGGATAAAAAGGGGGTATAGAGGGTATAAGTAAATGTTGTGATAAAGTAGTAGGGCTAATGTAGTGAGTTGGTTTTGCAGGCACGTCGCAGCGGTGACGATGCGGGACGAGGATGCCCCCACTATTGAGATGGATACTGCGCGCACATGGCGTGTCCGCTTGCAGCAGTGGGGTATCATCGCGAGGTGGGACTCGGACGGAGTCCGGTGATGGAAAGTGATCGATGGGATCACAGCTTGATGGTCGCCCTCATCGAAGTGAGATGGGATCGCGACCAATGTGTTCCATCTCCGACCTGGAGAGATGACCATTACATTGGAGGATGTGTATCGCATCCTTCGATTACCGATTGATGGAGAGGCAAAAGATTTTAGGTGGACGCAGAGACAGCCATGGACAACATCCTACACATATTCGGGGATGCAGCCGCACTCACCGACGTATCACGGTGTGAGCATCATGTATGGGGATATGTACTGGCCCACTAACATGAGACATGACTTCCGTGTTGATGATGATTGGGATCACACCTTTGCCTCTCGGACTCGAGAGGGAGGCCACTTTCCATGGGTGCTGATGGGGTTTTACATGAGATGGTCGAGGATCATACGTGTTATGCTTGGGCACAAGTATACCAGTAGTTATACCGAGAGTCTGTGGGGCTATCGCGAGATGAGGTGATTCGAGATTTGCTCTACGTTTTTACTACACTATTGGGCATATGAGCATATCATATGTATTAGACCAAAGAGGGCTGCCCAAAGACGGAGGCCTGCAGTGATCTATAGATATGGCTTCCAGAGGTGGTTGGGGTCGTGGACCAGCCACGAGCCGTTCTCACCTGGACGAGATGTGGCATATTATTGGCATGTATTAGAGGGCTTGATAAAAGCGTTGGATATTGTATGGAGACCTTATAGAGGTCATCACCTACACGGAGGAGCGAGCACGATTCTGATGGATCCAGTATACATTCTAGAAAGCGGGACGGAGGCTGGGAGAGTACGGCCGGATACCCCTGGAGAGGGTACGACAACGGTAGGCCTCTGGGCCTACGACAGGATGAGCCACCTCCCTTCCCTCAAGATCAAGAGAGGATGATGTAGAGGCCCCACTACTCGCACCATAGCCTATGGACCCGAGTTTGGGTAGCCGAGAGGCTGTAGATGATCGTGGATGACACCGATTGTATGGGAGCATTTTTGGTATGGTGGGTAGGGGGAGAGAGCGTGAGAGAGGGCACGGCCCGCACAACTGGACTTCAAGCAGCTATTAGAGTAGAGAGGACCAGCTCGCAGAGGGTAGGTATAGTTATTACGAGGCAGCTTACTGCTGCGCACAGCACATATATGTGTCTTACAAAGGGGCAGCTGCCGAGCTCGAGTACAATGCGAGCACGAGTGCTCGTGCAGTGCATGCATAGGCTCGAGCACCACCAAAGCAGCACCACGGCGCAATGGCATAGCACGTAGGTAAGTCACAGCACCACCACTGGTACCACCAGCCCATGAGCACCACCAAGCGGCACCCTGCCACAGCACAAGGCACTGGTATTAGGAGTCGTGAGAGTCAGCCTACCAGCCCCAGCGGCTACGGTGGCAGGCGCTATATGGGCGAGAGCGGAGGCCCGGCGTACTATCAAGATGTTCTTGATGGTACCGGGCTGACTCGATCACCCATACGGCACATAGAGTAGAGACCTCTCGAGTCGAGATCTCGGGGAGGTGCAGCCACACCGGTGGGTCTCATTCTGAGGTGCAGGAGGTGAGAGGTGGCATAGGACCAGCGAGAGGAGAGGTGCTTGAGGGTGGTGGAGAGAGCTGAGGGATCCCTACATATTTTGTGTTTGTACATTGGATAGGGGCACGTCACGAACCGGTTATGTGTATAGAGGCCTCACGTGTTCCCTTATATGATTTATTCATTCATTTATTGATTCATTTATTATATATACGCTGTGAGCGAGTACATGTTGTATAGTTATACTGAGCCTTGATATTTGTTTTTGGATATGCGAGCCAGCCAGCGATTATGATCAATTATTGTGGACTACGTGCCAGCTTTTGTTGTATTATGAGATCACGAGAGGCCTATGCAGGACACATTGTACATTTGAAACTTTGGATATATAGATATGATGAGTTGACCCACATGCTATGTTTAAAATGTTTTTAAGTGCTTTTTCGATGGTTTGATATATAGCATGTATGATGAGCTTGACCCACATCTTTGTGTTTAAAATGTTTTTAAGTGCTTTATCGATGGTTTGTGATATAGAATGTATGATGAGTTTAATCCACATGGTTTATATATTGATGGTGTTGATGTCTTTGTTGATGGGATGTATGTATATATATAGATGATGAGTTTAATTGACATGTTGTGTTATGAAATGTTGTATGTTTTGTCATTTGGTTTTGTGAATATTGAATGTATGTAGCTATTGAGTTGGATCCAAATAGTGTATAGATTGATGGTTTTTGATATCGTTTATTGATGGCTTGTTTATTTTGTAATATAGAGAAATGATGTTGATGAAATTGTGATGAGAGATAGATGTGATGAAAAATATGGATAATGGTGTTGTTTATGCAGAAAAAGGGATATGGCGCCACAAAAATTTGCAAAAATGAAGAAAAGGGTTAGGTTTAAGCAACAGAGGGGACATGACCGATATCGGTTATGTAACCGATGTCGGTATCTGTATGACCGATATCGGTTATGTAACCGATATCGTATTCAAGAATTATGTTCCTAAAAATAGAAGCTATTGGGTTGGCAACTTAAGTTCTTATTTTTAGAATTATTATTTTAGAGTCATGCAACAAGTTAAATATGTGAATGCGACGCTATTTGACAACTGCTACAGGTAATTGCATGAAAGAATTTGAGTGATAAGGAGGAAAGAGATAGGTGAAGTGAGCGTGGGCTGAGATTCAGAAGGCAGAAAGACAAGTTATATTTGAAGAGGGTGGTGAACATGGCTGAATGAGGAGAAGCATCCAGTAGGTAGGGACGAGGGGGAAGACATGTTCCGCCCCAAGCTGCTGCATCCCGAGAGGTAAACTGTTTGGTTGTAATTTGATTCTTGCATGTTTTGTGAATAAGAGGAGAAAAGTGTAAGTGGGTAAAGATGAGAAAAAGGTGATAGGCAAGGGTTGGGGATGGGGTAGCGGTGAGGTGGTCACGTATGTTTTTAGGTAAAAATAGGAGTAAACGGGAAAAATAATTATCGTAGGTGTATGTTTTAAGTAGGGTAGGTATATTTTTGACAGTGACCGGTATCATTTAGAAGTAACTAGTATCGGTTAGCAGACCGGTATCGGTTATTCATAACCGATATCGGTCACTGTATGAGTTTCCAGAATTTGAGAAAAGAACCCGTGGAGATTTGTTCTTTTGAATAATTACGTGTCGTTTTGATGTATGCAGGCAGAAGCAGGGTTAAGGATGAATGATACTGTGCCAGTGTTGTTGTCATGAATCCGAGTGGATGTAACACCAGCTGAATGGGCATTGATAAATCATTTGGGGTTAAGTGGAATCCGCTATTATTCAAGAATTGCATGGAACCATGCTATGTTGCAAGTGTTGATTGAGAGATGGAATCTAGAAAAGAATACCTTCTATCTACGCCTTGGGGGAGATGACGGTGACTTTGGAAGATGTGTTCCGTATTTTGAGACTCCTAATGATAGGAAAAATAGTGTATCGGGCATTTACCGAGCGGGGCGGGCAGCGATACTTGTAGTATTCGGTTCAACTACGCGAGATTTGACACAAATGAGGTTTATCATTTACGTATGGTACAATGTATGCAACACATCCTGAAGAAACAAGGTTGGCCGTGCTATTAATGATAGCGGTGGGGTATTATGCATTACCGAGGGTGGAGGGTGGAATATTTCCAAAATCATTGATGAGTGTTATTTGGGAAATGATAGAAATGAGCGTGACTTTTGCATGGGCACCGCATATCTGGCGAGTTATATAGGGGTCTATGGGCCTGCAAGCGAAAACACAGGACGACACTAGATTGTTCATACTTATTACATTGTTGGGCCTATGAGCATATTGTTTGTGTGCATCCAATAGGCCGACCCATTGAGTCGGGAGAGGTAGGAGTGCAAAGGTTGGGATTCAGACGATGGGTCCGACGAGTAAAAAGAAGCGAGATCCCGAGGCCGTGATAGATGACATCGAGTATTATAGACAGGTATGGGAGATGGTGACGATTGCAGATATTTGTTGGAGGCCTTACGGGAACTATATGGTGATGGAGCACATAGCTGAGGAGTTGAGGGGTGTAGAGTGATTGAGATGGATCGCAGGGCACAGGCCGGGTGAGTATGAGAGAATTCCTCTAGATCACGTGTGGTGACAATTTGGGTTCATTCAGGATATACCGATGACCTATAGACCATACATGAGGATCGATGCCGAGGTAGCATTCTCACCTCCCCGGCCTACACCTCCAGAAGGGCCAGAAGAGATAGTAGCCGATCGTAGGGTAATGGATGCGGGAATGACAGAGGCCTATAGAGTATGGTGGGTAGCAGAGCTACGAGGTGCACGTGAGTGCCTAACATAGCTGTGATTACAGCGGAGAGAGATCATCTGCAGGATTTGGCTCACCAGCTTCAAACACAGGTGAATGAGACAATGGGATTGTTAGAGGCTTCACGATTCTGAGTAGAGACTGGAGGCAAGATTCCTCCACGTGAGAGGACGTATTCGTATGTTACAGGAGATGTTGGCGGATCAATGGGAGGAACCAATGGCAGTGGCACCTTTGAGGATGGAGAGGCCAACTGAGGGGCATCGACGATCATGATCACCACACGATTCGGGAGGAGGTGCGAGGGTCTAAGTGAATGTCATAGGAATATAAGAATAAATAAGGATGCCGACTGCATAGTCGATGATAGAGAAGATGCATTTGTTTAACATCTAAAATAAAACTAAAGATGTATGTGGTTTTGAGTGATGATAATAATAAGAATGGTTGTGTTTTGAATGTTTTTTTTGTTTTGTTTGAAAAAGGATAAAGATGAATGTTGGCAAATAAAAAAACACACAAAAAATATTTATATTTACAACACAGGATAGGGTAAGGTAGGGGATGGTCGAGCTAACCTTGGGAGAACCCATGTCTCTTAAGTGCTGCCTACATAGCCCATTGCACAAAGCAAGGAAGGGCCTCAGACCGATGTAGTTCTCCCTTAGGATCAGGGAGAGGTGAATTCAGGAAATTTGGTTATGGTTAGGCAATTTGTTGGTTGGTAAAAATTTGATGTTGGTAGGGTAATGTTGTTGGTGTTGGTAGGGTAAAGTGAAAGTTAGCATACCTAAGTAGTAGGGAATCGTGTCCTGATTAAGGTCAACACACAATCCTAGAGCTGAGAAAAAGAGGCAAGAGTGTCCCATAGTTGAGAAGAGCTAAACAAACCACATATTAATGTAGGATGAGCTTGAATCCCTAGGTACCTTGCATAGGTGAGAAGTCGATAGGTGAAAAGAGTGGTATAGTCACAATATATCGGATATACGTCACGTCCCTTGAGTTTTGTTGCTTTGAAAATGGTGAGGTGAGGTGGTTGATGTTGGTGAGGGTGAAGAGAACTTATTATAAGATGATTATTCGACAAAAGAGAACCAAACCTAAATAGACAAGTCCATGACTCAAAAGTGTTTTGAAAGTCTTGCTTTTATTTTTATTTTATTTTTCTGGATATAGACTGATCGATGCGGGAAGTCTACATGGGATATGTATTTTGTTGTTCTTGAGGTCTTCACGAAGCTGATCAATGTGAGAAGCTTCTGATAAAGGCTGACTGTGTATAGTTGTCCTTCAAGGGAGTAGTCTATTTATAGTAGCAGATGCGGTGTTTATGTATAGCTGTCCTTCGGGGGAGCAGTCTATATATAATAGCAGTAATAGTTTGGCATATAGCTGTCCTTCAAGGGAGTAGTCTATTGTATAATTTAGAGGTCTAGATGTCCGTTGGGCATAAAGCATCTAGTTTTGTAGGAAGTTTGACTCAAGAAAATCCCATAAGTGTTTTAATTAAGAATGTGTCATTTTGATACTTTGAAGTCATGGACTAGACTAAAAAAGGGGAAGGCATCTTTTAAGGGGAGGTGATAATCAAACCATGTGAGCTTGATTGGATTTTGAGATGTAAGAAACAAAGTGTATGTGGTGGTAAATGAGCTCAAGGGACGAGCGTAAGGTAGATAAGAAGTGATATAACACTAATTTCAACAGTAGAATGGTCGAATATGCAAGGCGTTAAGGGCTCATGCTCAGTTTACCATTAAGGGAAGCTAAATGATAAGTGCTTGATCCATAAGTATGAGTGATAATGTAAGGCCCAATCCAATTAGGAGCAAATTTTCCACGTTTGCTCTTTTCTAGTTTGGTTACATGTTGATTCTCTTTGAGGACAAGATCACCAACCTTAAAAGTACGCTCATGAAGTCGTTTATCATAAGCACGCTTGATGCGTTTTTGGTAGATTTGAAGGTGATCAAGAGCCGTAAGATGACGCTCATCAAGAAGCTCTAATTGGGCTAACCGCTCTTGGCGGAAATCATCATTGGTGAGAATATCCTGAAGAGATATTCTGAGGGAGGGTATTTGTACTTCGAGAGGCAAGACAGCCTCGGTACCATATACCAAAGAAAATGGTGTGGCATTAGTGGAGGTATGAATGCTAGTATGATAAGCCCAAAGGGAAAAGGGAATGTGATCATGCCAGTTTCTTCCGGACTTATTGACAACTTTCATGAGGATTTTGGTTAGGGTTTTATTAGAAGATTCAGCTTGACCATTGGCCTGTGGATAGTAAGGTGATGAGAAGCTAAGTTTGATACCAAAGTTGTCACAAAGGTCTTGTAACATCTTATTTTTGAAAGATTTACCATTATCTATTATTAGGCGATGAGGAATACCAAAACAACGAGATAATGTGATGGTTAACGAACTCTACAATTTTTTCTTTTTTGATTGAAATGAGTGGAATGGCCTCCACCCATTTTTGTAATATTCGGTTGATGTGATTATCCAACGGTGACGTTGCGAAGAGGGTGGGTGGATCTCACCAATAAGGTCTAAACCCCATTGTGAGAAAGGCCAAAGATCTCGTGCGACCTGTAGCGGATGGCTAGGAGTATGTTGAAGGTTGGCATGTTGTTGACACATAACACAACACTTAACATATTCGTAGCATCGTTATTAAGAGTAGGCCAATAATAACCTAGGTGAAGGATTCGTTTAGCCATGGCAAGGCCACTAAAATGTCCACCACAAATACCGTCGTGGATTTGTTGGATGGTATAGGTGACCTCCGCACCGGTTAGACATCGAAGGAGGATGCCATCAAAGCCACGTTTATAGAGGAGTCCCCCATGATGACATAATGAGAAACACTTTTAAGAAAAGCATGATTTGTCGTTACTAGTAAGATCAGGTGGGAGAACAGAGGTTGTAAGGTAGTCATGAAATTGGTGATATCGTAGTATCCTATGAATTAGAACACATTAGTTATCATACCAACAACCGGTGCTTTGAGTAAGATGGGGCAAAGAGTTGTTGGACCAAGACGAATATGTCAGAGTCAGTTGGTGAGGTAGGAATTTGCGAGGCTAAGCAAGCCATAGTATCCGTAAATTTGTTAGTGGAGTGGGGAATGGTCTTGATAGAATAACGAGTAAATGAGGTCAAAAGTGAATCCACGTAATGTTTGTACTTTTGAAGTTCCTCATTTTTACATTGGTAGATGCCCATAACTTGATTGAATACCAATTGAGAGTCACCAAAAATATTAATAGATTTGACACCTAAGTGTAACGCAACCTGGAGACCCAAAACAAGGGCCTCGTATTCCGCTATATTATTAGTGCAGGGGAAATCAAGCCGGAATGAAAGAGGCATAGGTTCAGTGTCAAGAGGAATGAGAACAACACCGGCTCCTCCGCCACGCTGGCATTTGGATCCATCGAAGAAGAGGGTCATTGGATACGACTCTTCCCTGAGTGAAAGAGTGGCGATGAGTTCGTCGGGGAAATTAAAATTGGTGAATTGTTCCCCAGTTAAAGGGGCCTCCGCAAGTTGGTCCGCAATAATTTGTCCTTTGATTGACTTCTGTTGTACAAACTCAAGGTCGAGGTCAGCGAGGAGCATAAGCCATCGGGTGATGCGTTGATTTAGATGTGGTTTGGCATACATATAATGAATGGGGTCCGTGTTGGTGATGACAAAAGTTTTGTGATTCAGGAGGTAATGTCGGAGTTTGGTGGCTATGAATGATAGGGCTAGGCACAATTTTTCTACATGTGTATACCTAGTCTCGTAATCCACGAGTATGACAAATTATATAATAAACAGCTTGTTCTCGACGTGCCGAGTCCCGATGTGCGAGCATGGCTCCTATAGCATGGTCAGTGGCAGAAAGGTAAAGGTAGAAAGGGCGATCATCCTGAGGTGGAATAAGCATGGGTGGCTGCAAGAGATAGGCTTTGAGAGCTTCAAAGGCTTGGTGACACTCTTCACTCCATTGAAAGGCAATGTCCTTTTTAAGAAGGTGATGGAAAGGTTGACATCGATCCGAGAGTTGGGAGATGAAACGCCGGATGGATTGAAGTTTACCCTGCAAACTACGTAATTGTTTGAGGTTTTTGGGTGGGGGCATTTCTAGGATAGCTTTGACTTTAGATGGATCGACCTCAATGCCATGCAAAGAGATGATAAAGCCAAGAAGTTTTCCGAAAGAACACCAAAGACACATTTCTTTGGTTGAAGCCGGACTGAATATTGCAACAGGTGATCGAAAATAATGGTTAAAACATCGAGATGTTCACTGTGATGTTTAGATTTTCCAAGAAGATCATCGACATAATCCTCAAGGATAGTGTGCATAATGTCATGAAAAATGTAAGTCATAGCCCGCTGATAGGTGGCACCAGCATTCTTAAGGCCAAATGGCATGACACGATAACAGAAGGTTCCCCAAGGAGTTATGAAGGTAGTTTTATGTTGATCGGCCGGGGCTACCAAAATTTGATTGTATCCCAAAAAGCCATCCATGAGAGAAAGCATTTCATGGCCCGCAGTGAGATCAACAAGTTGATCAATACTTGGGAGGGGGAAGTCATCCTTGGGGCAAGCGAGGTTAAGGTCTTGGAAATCCATGCATATCCGAAGTCCCCCCATCGCTTTAGTGATAGGTATGATGTTAGAAATCCATTGAGGATAGTCAATAGGCAAGATGAAGGAAACAGAAAGAAGTCGTTGAAGCTCTTCTTTGACCAAGAGGGCAATGCGTGGATGCATTTTCTCGATTTTTGTTTGATTGGTTTGGAATCGGGGTTTAGGGTGATGTTATGGATGGAAATGGTAGGATCAATTCCTGGCATGTCAGCGTAGGACCAAGCAAAAGCTTGGTTGCGGGTACGGAGAAAGGTAGTAAAGGTGGCTTGTTCTGATGTGTTAAGGGATTGTCCGATCTTCACAATGTGAGGATCCTCCTCCGTGTGGATGTTGATTTCTATAGTCGACTCATTCAACATGGTTTGAGTTTCAGACGGTAAGGCGCGTTGAATATAGGAGTCATCCGCCCCAAGGTAAGTGAGGATGGAGTCGTCATCCGGCACTCAATAACATTAATCAAAGGTGAATCCTCTTCGATCATGTCCGGATACGTAAGGGAAGAGAAGATGGGTCCTCATTATCACGTTGATAAGTGAGAGGACCCATGAAGATAGCATTTATGAAAAAAAAAAAAAAAAGTTAGAGGGATAGATTTAGGGTTTATCGACTCTGTGGGTGATGATGGAAAAATGGGTGATGATGGTTTGGTAGGGGTGACATCGTCATCCTCAAGGATACAACCGACACGAGGTTTCTCTGGTGTAAGTGTTCCAAGAAAACCGAGACCACTGCGATCATTGTGTTTGCGTGTAGTCACGGGAATGAGTGTATGTCATCCTTATTCATAAATACCAAACCCAAAGCCTTTCCAAGTATAGCGAGTCAAGAAGGTGAGGGAGAAATGATGATTTGTCAAGTATTGAAAATCGAATTGGAAGGGAACCACACAAAGAGGAGGTTTAGGGGTAACGGAGGATGTGTCAACACCCCCATACGTTAGGTTGGTGCGGCAATGGGGTGGTCCGTAAGAGATTACCTCCCCCACGCGATGGTCGTAGGTGGGATGTGCATGTAACTGTCCGTATTCCTGCGGGGTATGGAAAGAGCTAACGTTATAGAGGTGGTACTCCCCCAACGTAAGGCATTGAAAAACATCTACTAAGGGGTCGGTGGTTGGGATGTTATCTGTGGGAAAGGAAGTAATATTGGTAACGGCGGTTTCATTGGTCGAAGGTGTAGGTGCGTTGGAAGTGGATGGCTGGGTTGGATGAATGGGTGTCTTGACTGGTACAAGCACATCATTAGGGTGATACAACATATTGCAAGTTTTGAAGGGGGGAGGATCAGATTTTACGGTGTAGGACTTCCCCTCGTACTCAAATTTTATGCATCTATGTAAGGTGGAGGGAACGCATCCCATAGCCCGGATCCAAGGGTGGCCTAACAACATGTTGTATTGGAACTCTCCCTCAAGGACATAGAAGAGTTCGGGTAAAGTACGTGGTCCTACATGAATGTTAAGGATCACGGTGCCTAAAGTAGAAGTAATAGCATCATTGAATGATCGCAACATGATGGGGTTGGCACACATGCAACTAGAAGGGATATTCATTTGTTGGAAGGATTTTGAAGAGATGATGTTTAGGCTAGCACCCCCATCAATCATAAACACGACGTGCCGAATATCCCGAACGTACACCGAGATGAAAAGAGCAGGTCGGGATCTTGGCACAAAGTTGATAATTTCATCTTCAGAGAAATTGACAGTATTTGACTTGCTATCTGAGAGACAAAAGTGGTTGGGGAGATAGATTGTTTGGTGAGTGAAGCAACGTGATTGGGTGTTAGAATAGAGGTAACAGGCAAGGTTTCATTAGGTAAGACCTCTATCCCTTGAAGGATTTCAACGAGAGCTTGTCGATGAGATTCAGAAGTCTGAATGAGATCATACAGTGTCATTTTTATAGGTGATTGGTGAAGCTGTTTGATCATAGTTCGGTGGGAAATGCCATTAGAGATGGGATAGGTGGGTCCACGAATAACCACTTTAGGTGGTGGTGCAATCGGGATGGTGGACAGAGAAAGAGATGCCACAGGTGTGTTTTCTTTCACTTTCCCATTGTTTTTCTACCCTCGAGTAGCAACACTAATCATATTGATCTTGTGAATACGAGAGGAGGAAGACGGTAGGGATAGGTCATGGTCTTCGAGAGGTGGGGCTGTAATAATGATAGATCTTGGTGAGGCGGGGACAGGTGGTATAGGAGAGGGAATTGAAGCTAAAGGTATCTCTCTTCGTAAGTTGTCTTTCTTAACTTTTTTATTGGAGAGAGGTGACTGATGAAGTATGGCTTTCAACGCTTTGCATCCCTCTACGTCATGTCCTGGTGTGTGGTGGTAAGCGCAGATTTTAGACTCATCATAACCTATAGGTCGAGGTTTAGATGGATCATAAGGTCTAAGTGGGGGTAGGGAAATGGTCGCATTCTCTACCAACATAGCAAGGATTTTGGCGTAAGACCCTTTGAGTGGGTAAAAGTCGAGGAAGAGGAGGCTATTAATCGGGTCGATTCTAGTGATGACGTGGTATGATTAGTTTGTATGGGTGGTGGTTTAGCCAAGGAGTTTTGATAATGGGTTTTAACTAACCGTGGTTTCTTTGACGCAGAAGCTAGGTTGGATGATGAGGCCATAGATGATGTGGTATCAGAAAACAACCACGGAGAAATAGGAGTGACAGAAAACAAATCTTTTGATGATGGAATTTGTTTATGGTTGATAGGTGGGCCGGATCCAAGGGGTGACGGTGTTGCCTTATACCCTTGGATTTCGTATGGGTGTAGAAGGCGTAGGTCGCTTTAAAGAAAATGCAGGAGGTATGATATATTGATGTAAGGTAGAGGGATGGGGTCCCAATATGGAAGGTAGGTGTGATGATGAGGGTTTTAGTTGTGATAGTGGCATAGATTGAGGAGATTGAGTCTGTCTCCTAATGGGATGGACGGCTTTATTTTTAGATAAATCAAGCCGCTTAGGTGGGTGTGTTAGACTAGGTATGGGTGAGGTCCCAAGCGTAGGGGAAGATTTGGTTAAGTTAATAGAAGTGGACGAGGTATTTGGTAGAGAGGGGGGTGAAGATGAGGACATAGGCATTTTAAGCTTCTGTAAACACTTCGGGTATATGGTAGAGGCATCAGGATCGGTCATTTGCATTTGAGTAGAATATGGCGTACTCAAACATTCCCATAGGACCTATCTATCTTCTGGGGAATGACAGTCCTCACGTGTGAATAGGAAATTTTGTATGGAAGAAAGGTGGGTTGTGATTCCGGTCCACTGTGCGTGTGATACAGGGGGTATATGAGGCACTGTATCAATGGGCGTTAAGAGGTCAACCGGTTGCTTGAAAAGATTTAGGTAATGAAGGACTAATAGGTAGGAGGGCATATTTGAGAGGATCCATCATGTTTAAAGGATGTGGTGATGTCGGTTCAAGAGGTTTCTCATCTAAGGATGACAAAATAAGTGGCGAGCCTTCCTCTTGTACAAGCAAGAATGGTAGAAGGAGACGTTTGGGACATAGATAAATTAGATAACATCCACTCACAGTCTTGCAAGGATGTGGTGTAAGAAGGTCCATTTGTGAGAAGGGAACTGGGCGATTAATTCCTTGATGGGTAAAGGAACGGCAAGGAGTTTAGTTTGTCTTAATGGCGAGGAAGGGGGTTCGATTTCTTGTGTTAGTGAAGAGGTTTGATTAGAATTTGTTGATAGAGGTCTTTGGCTGGGAATCGAAGACTGCATGGATCTCATGAACACTCTCCTCAGCTAAGATATCTTGGTTTAGATTACTGTTAGAAGAATGATTTGGGAATGGTTTGTTGAATATTTTCAAATTTCGGTTAGCAGGGGCGTTAGGATTATCGAGGGCTATATCCCCCGCCTCAACCATTTCCTGCACTATGTTTTTCAACATCTTGCAGTTTTCATGACTGTGTCCCTTTACGTGGTGGAAGTTATAGAAGTCATTTTCTTTGTACCAAGAAGGTATGGCACGAGTGGAATCAAACCCGGAGTGAGGTTTAACAGGAGGTAAGGTAATGGCTCCTGCTTTAAGCAATTTTTCCAATATCACACCATATGTTTCTCCCAAGGGAGTGTAGTTGATGGGCTCTGCTTTATACTTATAGGTGGTTTTTGGCAGGTATTAAATGGTGGTTGGGATTTGACCAACACGCGCGTGCACGGCCCTTTTGATTTCAAGCGATCGATGGGTGAGGATTGGTGGTGTTAGGTTTGTTGGTGGAATCTTGCATTGGAAAGTGGGGTTTTTTTGTTGCGCAACCACAATTTCTCTTCCTCTAAGGCTCGAATCTCTAGTTTTCGAGCCATAGTAAAGGCCTCGTCAAATGTATGGAAAGTTTGAATTTGGAGGGTAGGAGAGATGTGCTTAGCACAGGCCCACGTAAATAGTTCGATAAGTTTGGTCTGAGGAAAGGCATACGTAAGTTGGTTGATAAGGCCTCGCCATCATCCAATGAAATCTGCGATAGATTCATCTTCAAATTGTCGGATGGCATAGAGGTCGGTGATAGATACTTTCTTGGCAATGTTAATGGAGAAATGATCCAAGAAAGATTGGGCTAGCTGGTTAAAAGAGAAGATTGAGTGCTGGGTTAAAGCACTATACCACTCCAAGGTGGGTCCTGATAAGGACATGGGAAAGGTGCGGAGTAGTAAAGCGTCGTCATGAGCAATCAGATAGCAGGCATGTCTAAATGATCGCAAGTGTTGTTGAGGGTCCTCCTTACTATTAAAACGGGTAAATTTTGGTAATTCCCATTGAGGAGGATATGAATGAAGGGGGACTAAAGGGTGGATAGGCTCCCGAAAAACTTGCTCGTATGTCAAGGCACTACGACTTCCTGAAACAGAAGCCTCCAGATTTTGCATTTTGTCCATCATTTGTTTAATTAAATCAGTAGTTGGATGAGATGATGGTGTGGTTGTGGTAAATGGAGGAAAATTGGGCCAAGGGCCACCACTAGACAATGGTGGGGTTAAATGTTGATAAGGTATGGAGGATGAATGTGTTGAGGTAACCGAATAGGGATGTCCTATATAAGCCGTTGAGGTTACCGGATATGTGTGTGGAAATGAAAAGGTGGGTGGAGCTTGAGAAGGAAAGCTCGTGTGGATAGGTGGCAGAGAGCAAGTCATGAACGAAACAGTCTGCAAGAGAGATGAGGTAGGAGTAGTCGGTGGTAATGACATGTTGGGCCCAAGATTAACCAAAGGAAAGCCAATCTGTGCCGTATGAACCCCTGAAGCTGCTGAGGTAGGCGATGGGACTAAGGATGCGGAAGGCAAAGTGGAGTTATCAGGTGGAGAAGGGGCTAAATGAGCAGCTATACTGATAGGCATGCCAACAAGGAGTTGACCATCGGGTGTACGGTCAAGGGCATGAGAGAGATAGTATTGTGCAGGCTGCTAGGATTAGCATCCAGAAATTTGGCAAATTCTTTATCTCCCAAAGAATTTTAGGAACCTCGTTGGTGTCCGTAGGATTCCCCACAGAATGTGAAGGGGGTGATTCAGGCAAAGGCATAGAGCAAGCATGTGAAACCATGGTGGCGGCTTGCTTTTGAGTGATAACAACCATGGATAGGAGTACAGTGAGGGTTTCAATCTATCAGAATGTAAATAGACTCTTAATGGTGAAATTGGTAGGTTCTTTAGTTTGTCAGAAGCGTAAAAGCGATAAGAATCGATTTTAGTCCGATAACCGATGTCGGTTAGACTATAGCCAACGATGTCAATCAGTTAACGGATGTCGGTGTAATAAGACTGGTATAAGAAAATATAAGAAGTTGCTGATTTGATTGTTAACAACGCCAAGACATTTATCAAATTGTTTTAAGGTAATCACGAGTAAGACAAAGTATATAACGAGAAAACATAACTAAAAACAAGCAAGATGCACACGCAAATCCAGAGATTAACCCTAGGGTTAATTTTAACTATTGTGGGCTTATGCCTTTAGATGCGAGAATGCTGTCAATCCTAAACAAAAGACTTAGGGAAATGTCAAGTTTGTTTTGGCTTATAAGGTTACTCTCAATCGGGCGGAGGAATACCGCGGAAAAGGGGGATGTTTTGAGAGCTATTGTGTTAATTATGAAGTGATTCGGTATGTGTTGTGCAAAGTGAAAGTAAGATTAATTTCCGATAATACCATGGAAATCACCCCACGTGTACGACCTATTACTTAGTATATGTTCACTAGAATTGAAAACAGAAAGCAAGAATGTAATGCACTGTTTTAAACCCAAATCGAAAATGATATTCGATGAAGCAAATAAGATGACTTTCACTAATACGAAACTAGGAAAGCAAGACAAATTCTTTACTAAATATAACAAAAACAGCAATAGCAAGTATGCTTCCTAAAACGAAAGCAAGCAAGAGAAACAGAAACCCGAAATGGGTCCCACTGGGCGTGCCAAAATGTTTCACACGGAATGTTTTGGCTCTAGAATAGACTAGCTTCTATCCTATCATTCCTTTGAGAAACAGATAAGGGTTTGGGCTAGGAGGAATACTTGTTGAATGTTGAGATGGTGTGTGTGTACCGTAGAGAAAGATCAGATCGACTGCGAAGAACTCCTTTTTGTCTTGGAAGGACTACCTGCAAGTAAGAATACAGACCACCAGATTTTAATTAGACAATAAATGAGGGAGCTGCCTTAGGCCTGGAAATATAAAACTTTCTTTTCGAAGGTGGTCAGTTCCCCTTTTAATACGAATTAACACAAATGATAAAAAAGAAAGCTATTGCAAAATCATGATTTAGGTATCTCGTTACGAAGCAATAGAAGTTAAACTATCAATAATAAAGCATCACGTTGTTTGTTTGTTACTGGTCGTTAATACATTTAGGTTGAGTTATAGGGATAAACCAGACTGGATCTGTGGTTGTTAGGTGACAAATAGGTGAGAAAAGGGTTTTGGGGTATAAGTCAAAGTGACCGACGGTCACTGAAAAACCGACCGCGGTTAGAGAACCATCGCCGGTAGGGGATAACCGACACGGTAGGGTCGGTAATCTAGGTGCTTCGGGTAGAGGTTGGTCATAGGTGATTGTGGGGTTATTAAGATTGGTGGATGGTGAGGGGAATAATGGGGGATAGGGAAGACTCGGGAGAGGGATAAAATGGTCTTGGGGCAATACCAAGATGTATGGATGGAGGTTAAGTGCGGATGTTGTTGGTAGTAGATCTAGGAATAAACTTACGATTACTATCAACCCTGAGGCTCAAGAAATGGTGCTTAGAAACATATAAAATACTACTTACTCGTTCTTGATGAAGATGCAGTTCCAAAACTGTGATGATTAAGATAGGACTCAAGTAGGATGATCTAACAATCCAAGATGAGCTATCTCCTCTTCTCGATGCTTGGATGAGTATTCTTGGGCTCCAGTTATTTGGTTGTAGATCTTGGGCTTGATGTCCTTCTCTGTAAAATCTTCTTGTTTCTTCACTTGTCTCTGCTCGCTCAAGCAAATCTAGATCCTTTCAATGATTTCTCCTCCTTTTCGATAAAAAAATCTGATCCTTTGTTTTTGGTTGGAAGTGGTCATGTATGGGAACCGATGGTGGTTACGCAACTGACGGCGGTCAAGTAGGAACTAGTATCGGTCAAAGTCAAAGCGGGCTATTTTGGTAAAATAGCCAGCCTTTCCCTCCTTTTCTTTCAAGGGATTGGTTGCGGGCTTGGTCAATTCATTATGAAGTTGGTTTTAGGTGCGGGTGAGGAGTAATTTAGTCATAGGTGTGGATTTGGACCAAGTTATAGGTCTTAATTAGGTTAGTTTAGGGTTAAGACTAGGTCATGATGAGGTGGTGACATGAGGTGGCAGGTATGGCGATGTGGATTTATTAATTATAAGGTAATTAATAAATAATTGTGTAAGGTTTAGGTGATGAGGTTAGGTTGTGAAATGGGATGCGGGGCATGTGGGGTCGTAAGTCACAAATTTGGTGTCTACACTCACCTAGAGCTCACCCGACACTCACCTTTCCAACTCGCCTTGAGCTCACCTTGTCAATTCACCTTGAGCTTGCCTTGTCAACTCACCTTGAGCTCATCTAGTAGCTTGCATGTAAGCTCACGTCAGATATTGCCAACAAGCTCACATTTGAGCTTGCCTGGGACCTCATCTAGTAGCTCACCTAGGAGCTCACTGGGTGCTTGGCAAGTAACTCAACTTGAGCTTTCCCGTAAACTTTCCTAGAGGCTTGGCTTGGAGCTTGGCTAGGAGCTCGTCAAGTAGCTCAACTTGAGCTTACCCAAAAACTCACCTTGGAGCTCACCTGATAGCTCACCTTACCAGCTCATGTTGAGCTCAACCAGAGCTCACCGAGTAGCTTGACTTGAGCTCACTCGGGACCTCATCAAGTAGCTCACCCAAAAACATGCATGGGAGCTCACCTGGTAGCTCACTTTTCCAACTCACCTTACCAGCTCACCTTGAGCTCACTGATTTTCTAACCTTGCAAACTTTCCTTGATCTCATCTGGTAGCTCACCTCGATGTTCGTCGAGTAGCTCACCAAGTAGCTCACTTGGGAGCTCACTTGATAGCTCCCCTAGGAGCTAACGAGTAGCTCACAAAGTAGGTTGACTTGAGCTCACTTGTGAGCTCATCAAGTAGCTCACCTGGGACCTCGCCTGGAAGATCACCTTGTAGCTTTCCTGGGAGTTCACCTTATACCTCACCTAGGATCTCATCAAATAACTCAAAAAGTAGCTCAACTAGGAGCTCTTCTGGGAGCTTGCCGTTTAGCTCAAGTTGAACTCCCTTGGGAGCTCATCAAGTAACTCATGTGGGAACTCTCCTGGGAGAGCTCACCTAGCTAACTCACCTTGAGCTCACCTTACCAACTCACCTTGAGCTCACAATGCCAACTCACCTTGAGCTCATCTAGTAGCTCACATGTAAGCTCACCTAAGAGATTGCGGCCAAGCTCGACTTTGATCTCTCCTAGGAGCTCACCAAGAAGCTCACCTAGTAGCTCAACTGGGAGCTCGGTAATTAGCTCACCCAGGAGCTCATCAAGTAGCTTGACTTGAGCTTGCCTGGATACTCGCCTGGGAGCTAGCCTGACAGCTAACCTTGCCATCTCACCTTGAGGTCACTCAAGAGCTCACCGAGTAGCTCATCAAGTAGCTCATCTAAAAACTCACATGGGAGCTTTCCTAATAGCTCACCTTGCCAACTCACATGGGAGCATGCCTATCAACTCACCTTGAGCTCACTCAAGATCTCACCTTTCCAATTCACCTTGAGCTCATATGGTAGCTCACCTCGAAGTTCATCGAATAGTTCACCAATTAGCTCACCTTGGATCTCACCTAACAGCTCACCTATGAGCTCACGAAGTAACATGTGTAGTAGCTTGACTTGAGCTCACTTGTGACCTTACCAAGTAGCTCATCGGGTACCTCAGTTGGGAGCTCACAAAGTAGCTGCTTGGGATCTCACCTAATAGCTCACCTGGGAGCTTACCTAGCAGCTCACCTTAGAGCTCGCCAAATAGCTCACCAAGTAGCTCACCTAGGAGCTCTTATGGGAGCTTACCGATCAGCTCGATTTGAGCTCACCTGGGAGCTGATCGAGTAACTCACCTGGAACTCACCGGGAGCTCACTTGATAGCTCACCTTACTAACTCACCTTGAGCTCATCTAGTAGCTTGCATGTAAGCTCACCTTAGAGATTGCCGAAAATCTCCCCTTTGAGATCACCTAGGAGCTCACCGAGTAGATTACCTAGGAGCTCAACTAGAGCTAGGACAAGTAGTTCACCCAAGAGCTCGTAGTGTATCTCAAATTGAGCTTTCTAAGAAACTCACCTAGGAGTTTTCCTGACAGGTCACCTTTCCAGCTCACCTTGAGCTTGACCAGGAGCTCACCGAGTAGCTCGACTTGAACTCACCCCGGAGCTCGTCAAGCGGCTCACTGAAAACTTGCATAGGACCTCACCCGACAAATCACCTTGTCAACTCACCTTGAGCTTGTATGGTAGCTCACCTCGGAGTTTTTGAGAAGCTCACCAAGTAGCTCACTTGGGAGCTCACCTGGGATCTCACCAAGTAGGTTGACTTGAGCTCACTTTTAAGCTCGCTTGTGCGCTCACTGAAGACCTCACCTGGGAGCTCACCCAGTAGCTCACTTGGGAGCTCACCCAACAGCTCACCAAGTAGCTCACCTAGGAGCACTTCTAAGAGCTTTCCAATCAGCTCAAATTGAGCTCACCTGGGAGCTCATCAAGTAACTCACCTAGGAACTCTCCTGGGAGCTCGCCTGACAACTCACCTTACCAACTCACCTTGAGTTTTCCTTGGTAACTCACCTTGAGCTCACCTTACCAAATCACCTTGAGCTCATCTAGTAGCTCTCATGTAAGCTCACCTATGATATTATGGACAAGCTCAGCTTTGAGCTCACCTTAGAGCTCACCGACTAGCTCACCTAGGAGCTCGACTACTAGCTAAACAAGTAACTCACCCAAGAGCTTGTCGAGTAGCTCAATTTGAGCTTTCCTGAAAATTTTCCTGGGAGCTCACTTGAAAGTTCACCTTGCCAGCTCACCTTAAGCTCACCTAAGAGATCACCGAGCAGCTTGACTTGAGCTCACTCGGGAGCTCATTAAGCATCTCACTCGAAAACTCACATGCGAGCTCACTGACATGACTTGCCATGCCAACTCACATGGGAGCTCATCTATTAGCTCACCTCTCAGCTTAGCTTGTTGAGCAGCTCACCTTACCAACTCACCTTGAGCTCTTCCGGTATCTTGCCTCATAGTTCA
The DNA here is from genome assembly GCA_018340775.1 of Taxus wallichiana var. yunnanensis. Lineage (NCBI taxonomy): Eukaryota > Viridiplantae > Streptophyta > Pinopsida > Cupressales > Taxaceae > Taxus > Taxus wallichiana. Next base: position 34,765,504 of record CM031238.1, on the reverse strand, counting down.
TCGAGTAGCTCACTAAGTAGCTTACCTGGGAGCTCACATAACAGCTCACCTGGGAGCTCACCTAATAGCTCTCCTGGAAGCTCACCAAGTAACTCACCAAGTAGGTTGACTTGAGCTCACTTGTGAGCTTGCCGAGCAGCTCACCGGGGACCTCATCTGGGATCTCACCTAGGATCTTGCCGAACAACTCTCCAAGTAGCTCACCTAGGAGCTCTTCTGGGAGCTCACTTATCATCTTGAGTTGAGCTCACACGGGAGCTCGAGTAAATCACTGGGAGCTCACCTAACAGATCACCTTGCCAACTTGACTTGAGCTCTAAATCACCTTGAGCTCATCCGGTAGCTCTCATGTAAGCTCACCTATGAGATTACTGACAAGCTCAACTTTGAGCTCACTGAGTAGCTCACCTAGGAGCTTGCAAATAGCTCACCCAAGAGCTCGTAAAGTAGCTTGACTTGAGCTTTCCCGAACACTTTCCCTGGAGCTCACTTGACAACTCACCTTACTAGCTCACCTTGAGCTCACCTAAGAGCTCACCTAGCAGCTCGACGTGAGCTCACTCTAGAACTCGTCAAGCAGCTCACTCAAAAATTACATGGGAGCTCACTTGACAACTTGCCTTGCTAACTCACGTGGGAGCTCACCTTTTAGCTCACCTTCCTAGCTCACCTTGAGCTTAAGTAGGAGCTCACCTTGCCAACTTGCCTTGAGCTCATATGGTAGCTTGCCTCATAATTCATTGAGCATCTCACCAAGAAGGTCATCTAGGAGCTTTCCTAAATGCTCACCTGGGAGCTCACCTAATAGATCTCCTGGGAGCTCACCGAGTAGGTTAACTTGAGCTCACTTTTGAGCTTGCTAAGAAAATTACTAGGGACCTCACCTAGGAGCTCACCAAGTAGCCTAATATCTCACTTAGTATCTTGCCAACTAACTCGCCAAGTATCTCACCTAATAGCTCTCTCTAGAGCTCACCGAGTAGGTTAACTTGAGCTTGCTTGTGAGCTTACTAAGTAACTCACCGGGTACCTCACCCGGGAGATCACCGAGTAGGTTAACTTGAGCTCACTTGTTAGCTTACCATGTAGCTTACTAGGGATCTTACCGGGAGCTCACCAAGTAGCTCTCTTGTGAGCTCACCTAGAACTCACCTAAGAGCTTGCCAAACAGCTCGCCAAGTAGCTCACCAAGTAGCTCACCGGGAACACTTTGATCAATTCCAGTTGAGCTCACATAGGAGATCGTAATGTAACTCACCTAGATACTCACCCGGGATCTTGCCCGATAGCCAACCTTGCTAACTCACCTTTAGCTCACCTTGCCAACTCATGTTGAGATCACCTTTCAACTCACCTTGAGCTCATTTGGTAGCTCACATGTAAGCTCACCTTAGAGATTAATGAAAATCTCACCTTTGAGATTAATGAAAATCTCACCTTTGAGCTCACCTTGGAGCTCACCTAGGAGCTTGGCTAGGAGTTTAGCAAGCAGCTCGCTCAGGAGCTCATCAAGTAGCTCAACTTGAGTTTACCTGGAAACTCACCTAGTAGCTCACCTTGAGTTCACTTAGGAGCTCGCTAAGCAACTCGACTTGAGCTCACCTGGGATCTTGTCAATAAGCTCCTAAAAAAACTAGCATGGGAGCTCACCTGACAGCTCACCTTACCAACTCACATGGGAGCTCACCTATCAACTCACCTTACTAGCTCACCTTGAGTTCCTTGAGGAGCTCACCTTGTCAACTCACCATGAGCTCATCTGGGAGCTCACCTTGAAGCTTATCGAGTAGCTCACCTGAGAGATCACCTAATAGCTCACTCCGGGAGCTCATCAAGCAACTCACCAAGTAGGTTGACCTGAGCTAACTTGTGAGCTCACCGAGTAGCTTGCCAAATAGGTTAACTTGGGCTTGCTTGTGAGCTTGCTAATCAGCTTGTGAGAGACATCACCAGGAACTCACCAAGTTGCTTGCTTGGGAGGTCCCCTAGTAGCTCACCTGGGAGCTCACTGAATAGCTCACCAAGTAGCTCACCTAGGAGCTCTTATGGGAGCTCACCGATTAGCTCGAGTTGAACTCACTCGGGAGCTCTTCAAGTAATTCACCTAGGAACTCACCTGGGAGCTTTCCTGATAGTACACCTTGCCAACTCACCTTGGGTTCACCTTGCCAACTCACCTTGAGCTTAACTTGGCAACTTTCCTTGACCTCATCTAGTAGCTCACATGTAAGATGACCTCAAGAGATTGCTTATAAGCTCACCTTTGAGCTTTCTTGGGAGCTCACCGAGAAGCTCACCTAGGAGCTTGGTGGGATCTCGAAAAGTAGCTCGTGCCGAGGAGGTTGTCGAGTAGCTTGACTTGAGCTTTCCTAGAAACTTACCCAGGAGCTCACCGATGACTCACCTTTCCATCTTGCCTTGAGCTAGCACAAGAGCTCACAGAGTAGCTTGACTTGAGCTCACATGGGATCTTGTGAAGTAGCTCACCTAAAAACTCACATGGGAGCTTTCCGATAGCTCACCTTACCAACTCGCATGGGAGCTCACCTGTCAGCTCACCTTACAAGCTCACCTTGAGCTCACTGAGGAGCTCACCTTACTAACTCACCTTGAGCTCATTTGGTAGCTCACCTCAGAGTTCATCGAGTAGCTTACGAAGTAGCTCACCTACGAGCTCACCTAACAACTCACCTGGGAGCTCATCTAAGAGGTCACCGATCAGCTCGAGTTGAGCTCACCGGGAGAGTGTCGAGTAACTCACCTAGGAGCTCACCTGACAGCTCTCCTTACCAACTCACCTTGAGCTCACCTTGCCAACTCACCTTGAGCTCACCTTGTGAACTTACATTGAGCTCATTTGGTAGCTCACATGTAAGCTCACCTTAGAGATTGCCAACAAGATCACCTTTGAGCTCACCTTGGAGCTCACCGAGTAGCTCACCTAGGAGCTCGGCTTGGAGCTCAAGCAAGTAGCTCACCCAAGAGCTCTTTGATTAGCTCATCTTAAGCATTCCCAAAAACTTACCTTTGAGCTTTCCTGACACCTCACCTTGAGCTCATGCAAAAGCTCTCTGAGTAGCTCGACATGAGCTCACCCAGTAAGTTCGCCAAGCATCTCACCTAAAAACTCACATGGCAGCTCACCCGGTAGCTCACCTAAAAACTTGCATGGGAGCTCATCTAAAAGATTGCCTTGCCAGCTCGCCTTGTGCTCGCTAAGGAGCTCACCTTGCCAACTCACTTTGAGCTTGTCTGGTAGCTCACCTCAGAGTTCATTGAGTAGCTCACCATGTAGCTCACCTAACAATTCACCTGGGAGCTCACCAAGCAGCTTGCTAAGTAGGTTGACTTGACCTCACTTGTGAGCTCACCGAGTAGCTCCCCAGAGACCTCACTTGGGAGCTCGCCAAGTAGCTCACTTGGGAGCTTGCCTAGAAGCTCACCTTGGAGCTTGCTGAATAGCTCACTAAGTAGCTCGCCTAGGAGCTCACCTGATAACTCACCTTTCCAACTCACCTTGAGCTTTCCTTGTAAACTCATCTTGAGCTCACCTTGTCAACTCACCTTGACTGATCCGGTAGTTCGCATGTAAGCTCACATCGATATATTGCCGACAAGCTCACCTTTGAGCTCACTGGGACCTCACCAAGTAGCTCACCTAGGATCTCAACTAGGCAATCATCTAGAAGCTCAACTTGATCTTACCTATAAATTTTACCGGGTGCTTGACTTGGACCTCGGCTAGGAACTCATCGAGTAGCTCGACTCGACTTCGAGCCCAAAAACTCACCAGGAGCTCACCGACAGCTCACCTTACCATCTCACCTTGAGCTCACCCAGAGCTCACCGAGTAGCTCAAATTGAGCTCACTCGGGATATCATCAAGAAGCTCACTGAAAACATGCATGGGAGCTCACAGTAATCATTTGTGAGCTTACTTGTGAGGTCATTGAGCATCTCACCAGGGACCTCACCTGGAAGCTCACCTTGTAGCTCACTTGGGAGCTCACCAAATATCTTGCCAAGTATCTTGTCTAGGAGCTCTTATGGCAGCTCACCGATCATCTCAAGTTGAGCTCGCTTGGGAGCTCATCGAGTAACTCACATGGGAACTCTCCTGGGAGCTCACCTTGCTAACTCACCTTGAGCTCACCTTTCCAAATCACCTTGAGCTTGTAATGCCAACTCACCTTTAGCTCATCTAGTAGCTCACATGTAAGCTCACCTAAGATATTACCACCAAGCTCACCATTGACCTCACCTAGGAGCTCACCTGAGGAGCTTGGCAAACAACTCGACCAAGAGCTCGTCGAGCAACTCGACTTGAGCATGCTTAGAAACTTACCTAGGAACTAGCCTGATAGCTCACCTTGCCATCTTGCCTTGAGCTCACCCAGGAGCTTTCCGAGGAGCTCATCAAGTAGCTCACCCAAAAATCACATGGGATCTTGCTTGATAGCTCACCTTTCCAACTCACATGGGAGCTCACCTTATTAGCTTGCCTTAAGCTTGCTCAGGAGCTCACCTTACCAATTTTCCTTCAGCTCGTATGGTAGCTCACCTTGGAGTTCATCGAGCAGCTCGCCAAGTAGCTCATCTAGAAACATACCTAATAGCTCACCAGGGAGCTCACCTAATAGCTTTCCTGGGAGCTCACCGAGCAACTCACCTAGTAGGTTGACTTGAGCTTCCTTGTGAGCTCACCAAGTAGTTCACCTGGGGACCTCACCTGGAGCTCACAAAGTAGCTCTCTTAGGAGCTTGTCTAGTAGCTCACATGGGAGGTCACCGAATAACTCACCAAGTAGCTCACCTAGGAGCTCTTATGGGAGCTTTCCAATCAGCTCAATTTGAGCTCACCTAGGAGCTCGTCGAGTAACTCACCTAGAAATCACCGAAGAGCTCACCGACAACTCAACTTTCCAACTCACCTTGAGCTCATCTGGTAGCTTGCATGTAAGCTCACCTCACATGTAAGCTCATCAAGAATCTCACTCAAAAACTCACATGCAAGCTCACTGATAGCTCACCTTGCCAACTCACATGGGAGCTCACTTATTAGCTCACCTTGAGCTCACTGAGATCTCACCATACCAACACACCTTGAGCTCATCTGGTAGCTCACCTCAGAGTTCATTGAGTAGCTCACTAAGTAGCTCACGGAGCTCACCTAACAGCTCTCTTGGAAGCTCACCGAGTAGGTTTACTTGAGCTCACTTGTGAGCTCACCGAGCAGCTCACCACGGACATCACCTGGGAGCTTACAAAGTACCTTACTTTGGAGCTCACTTAGTATCTTACTTGGGAGCTTACTGAAAAGCTCACCAAGTAGCTCACCTTGGGAGCTCTTCTGAGAGCTCACCGATCAGCTCGAGTTGAGTTCACCTAGAACCTCATCGAGTAACTCACCTAGGAGAGTGGTAGACAACTCACCTTGCAAACTCAATTTGAGCTCACCTTGCCAACTCAACTTGAACTCACCGGGACCTAGTCAAGCATCTCTCCCAAAACTCACATAGGAGCTTTCTTGGCAACTCACCTTGCCAAATCGCATGGGAGCTTGCCTATCTACTTGACTTACCAACTCACCTTGAGCTCGTCTCGTAGCTTGCCTTGGAGTTCTTCGAGCAGCTCACCAAGTAGCTCACTTAGGATCTCATCTTACGGCTCATCGGGATATCGGTGACCAACTCACCAAGTAGGTTAACTTGAGTGTGCTTGTAAGGTCAGTTGTGAGCTCACCGAGTAACTCATTGAGGAGCTCACCAAGTAGCTCACTTGGGAGCTCACCTGGGAGCTATTATAGGAGCTTACCGATTAGCTCAAGTTGGGTTCACCTGGGACCTCATCGAGTAACTCGCTTGGGAACTCACCTAGGAGCTCACCTTGCCAACTCACTTTGAGCTCACCTTACCAAATAACCTTGAGTTCATTTGGTAGCTCTCATGTAAGCTTAGCTATGAGATTACCAACAAGCTCAAATTTGAGCTCGCCTTGGAACTCATCGAGTAGCTCACCTAGGACCTCGGTGGGAGCTCAACTAAGCAGCTCACCCAGGAGCTCGTTGAGTACCTCGACTTGAGCTTTCCTAAAAACTTTCTTGGGAGCTCTCCTGACAGCTCACCTTGCCAGTTCACCTTGAGCTCACCTAAGAGCTCACCGAGAAGCTCGAATTGAGCTCACTTGGGAGCTCGTCAAGCAGCTTACTCGAAAACTCACATGCAAGCTCACCTGATAGCTCTCCTTTCCAACTCAAGTGGGAGATCACCTATTAGCTCACCTCGAGCTCACCTTGCCAACTCACCTTAAGCTCATCTGGTAGCTCACCTCAGAGTTCATCAAGTAGCTCACCAAGTAGCTCACCTAGGAGCTCACCTAACAACTCTCTTGGGAGCTCACCGAGTAGCTCACCGAATAGGTTTACTTGAGATCACTTGTGAGCTCACTGAGCATCTCACCGGGGACCTCACCTGGGAGCTTACCAAATAGCTCACCAAGTAGCTCACCTAGGAGCTCTTCTAGGAGCTCACAGATCAGCTCAAGTTGAGCTCACCTGGGAGCTCATCGAGTAACTCACCTGGGAGCTCACCTGATAGCTCACCTTGCCAACTCAACTTGAGCTTCCCTTTCCAACTCGACTTGAGCTCATTTTGTAGCTCTCATGTAAGCTCACCTATGAGATTACCGACAAGCTCAGCTTTGGGCTCACCTTGGAGCTCACCGAGTAGCTCACCTAGGAGCTTGGCTAGGATCTCGACAAACAACACACCTAGGAGCTCGTCGAGCAGCTTGACTTGAGCTTACCCAAAACTTTCCTAGGAGCTCACCTGATAGCTCACCTTGCTAGCTCACCTTGAGCTCACCTAGGAGCTCACCAAGTAACTTGACGTGTGCTCACTTGGGAGCTCATCAATCATCTCACTCATAAACTCACATGGTAGCTCGTTTGACAACTCACCTTGCCAACTCACGTGGGAGCTCGCCTATTAGCTCACGTTGCCAGCTCACCTTGAGCTCACTGAGGAGCTCACCTTGCTAACTCACCTTGAGCTCATCTCGGTAGCTTTCCTTGGAGCTTTTGTGCACCTCATCAAGTAGGTCACCTCGATCTCACCTAACAACTCACCTAGGTTCTCACCTAATAGCTCTCCTAGGAGCTCACCGAGTAGGTTGACTTGATCTCACTTGTGAGCTCATCGAGTAGCTCACTGGGGACCTCACCTTGGAGCTCACCAAGTAGCTCACTTGTGAGCTAGCCTACGAGCTTACCAAATAGATCACCAAGAAGCTCATGTGGGATCTCTTCTAAGAGCTCTTCGATTAATTCAAGTTGAACTCACCAGGGAGCTTGTCAAGTAACTCACCTAGGTACTCACCTACGAACTTACCCGATAGGTCTCCTTACTAACTCACCTTTAGCTCTTCTTGCCAACTCACCTTGAGCTCACCTTTCCCACTCACCTTGAGCTCATCTTTTATCTCACATGTAATCTCACCTTAGAGATTACCGAAAAACTCACCTTTGAGCTCACCTCGGAGCTCACCAAGTAGCTCACTTAGGAGCTCGACTGGGAGCTCAACAAGTAGCTCACCCAGGAGCTCATTGAGTAGCTTGACTTGAGTTCTCTGGAAACTCACCTTGTAGCTCACCTTGATTTCACCCAAGAGCTCACTGAGTAGCTCAACTACAGCTCACTTTTGAGGTCGTCAATAAGTTCAACCAAAAAACTCGCATGAGATCTTTCCTAATAGCTTGCCTTGATAACTCACATAGGAGCTCCCCTTGCCATCTCACCTTGAGATCACTTAGATCTCACCTTGTCAACTCACCTTGAGCTCATCTGGTAGTTCACCTCGAAGTTCATTAAGTAGCTCACCTGGGAGCTCAACTACCAGCTCCACTGGGAGCTCACTGAGTAGGTTGACCTAAGCTTGCTTATGAGCTCACAAATTAGCTCACCGAGGACCTTGCATGGGAGCTCACCAAGTATCTCGCTTGGGAGCTTTCCTAGCAACTCAACTGGGAGCTCACCGAATAGCTCACTAAGTAGCTCATTTGTGAGCTCTTCCGGGATCTCACCAATCAGCTCACCTTTCCAACTCACCTTGACCTCATTTGGTATCTCACCTTGGAGTTCATCAAGTAGCTCATTAAGTAGCTCACCCGGGAGCTCACCACCAACACTTCGCTAAGTAGGTTGACTTGAGCTCACTTGTGAGCTCACCAAGCAGCTCACTAGGGACCTCACCTAGGAGCTTGCTAAGTAGCTCACTTTGGAGCTCACTGGGAACTCTCTTGGGAGCTCACCTGATAGCTCACCTTGTCATCTTGCCTTGAGCTAGACTTTCCAACTCACCTTGAGCTCGCCTTGCTAACTTTCCTTGAGCTCATCTGGTAGCTCACTTGTAAGCTCACCTCAAGGATTACCAACAAGCTCACCTTTGAGCTTACCTGGGAGCTCAACTAGGAGCTTGGCTTGGAGCTCAGCAAGCAGCTCACCTAGGAGCTCATCTAGCAACTCAACTAGAGCTTACCCAGAAACTCACCTAGGAGCTCACCTGACAGCTCGCCATGCGATCTCCTTCAATTAGCCCAAGAGCTAGCCGAGTAGCTTGACTTGAGCTCATCCGAAAGCTCATCAAGTAGCTCTCCTGAAAACTCACATGAGAGCTCACCTGATAGCTCGCCTAGAAACTCACATGGGAGCTTGCCTATCAGCTCACCTACCCAACTCACCTTAAGCTCACTGAGGTGATCACCTTGCCAACTCACCTTAAGCTCATCCAGTATCTTACTTTAGATTTCATCGAGTAGCTCATCAAGTAGCTCACCTAGGAGCTCACCTAACATCTCGCCAGGAGCTCACTGAGTAGATCACTGAGTAGGTTGACTTTAGCTCACTTGTGAGCTCACCGATCAGCTCACTGTTAACCTCACATGGGAGCTCACCGAGTAGCTCACTTGAGAGCTTGCCTAGCAGCTTGCCCGGGAGCTCACCGAATAGCTTGCCAAGTAGCTCGGATGGGAGCTCACCTAACAACTCACCCGAGAGCTCACCTAATCGCTCACATGGGAGATCACCAAGGAGCTCGCCAAGTTGGTTGACTTGAGCTCACTTGTGAGCTCGCTAAGCAGACTCACCAGGATCTCACCTAGGAATTCACCTAAATAGCTCACAAGTAGCTCACTTGGGAGCTCCTCAGAGCTCACCGATCAGCTCGAGTTGAGCTCACCTAGGAGCTCATCGAGTAACTCACCTGGGAACTCTCTTGTGATCTCACCGAGTAGCTCACTAGGGACCTCACCGGGAGATTTCAAGTATCTCACTTTGGAGCTCACATGGGAACTCTCCTGGGAGCTCACCCGACAGCCTCACCTTGCTAACTTGCCTTGAGGTAGACTTACCAACTCACTTGAGCTTACCTTTCTAACTTGCCTTGAGCTCATCCGGTAGCTCACTTGTAAGGTAACCTTAGAGATTGCCGACAAGCTCACCTCCGAACTCTCCTAGGAGCTCAAATAGGGGCTTGTGTAACACTCCTCAAATTTAGTGCAGGATCATAAAGGAGTTGAAATTATCCATGGAATGATAAAACTAAGTCAAAGGATTTAATGCAGTGACTCCTAGATTCTAACGTGCATCTTCACTTGCCACAACATGTTTTCCATAACTAGGTTGTGTGGATAACACCATCCATGCACTTAATAAGGGTAGGAAGTGTTATGTTGCTCCTACTAAAGTGATGGGAATTGGGTATTTTTAAATAATGTTCACTTTAAACCCCGATTTCGTATTTAAATATTAAGATTGCATTTGTGAAGAACATTCTTGTAATCAAGATAATTTGCTGGTAACTGAGAATTGAAGTGTTGTAATCATGTACGATTGGTTATGATCAAAATATGTGTAATAAGCCATCGACGACATGACTTAATATGTCATACCGATGGCATTGGGTCATGATATCACAATGGGAAGAATTAAAGTTTTCTAAGGATAATATGATACCTGTGAAATAGTATATTTCATTGTTTCATTCCTAGAAGGTAACACGTTTTAGACAAGGGAACGTGGTTTCCAGATTTATCTAACGAACCTTCTAATGATCGACCACTGTGGTCAGTGGACTCGGCTTGTGAATCATGGGCCATGACACTTACATTGGATTATGAAATTATTATAGCTGATTTCACTTTGTAATATGCATCTTTATAAGAGTTATGGGACATATAAATAATAACAAAAAGGGTTATGCATGTACAATAGCATTGGTCCTATTGTTTATACTATATTATAACCTATGTTTTTGAAAGGTTAATCGATGTAAGTTATGAAGAGTAATTAAGTTATTATTATTTAGCAATTTTGGGGGAAAAGGTAACTAAAGTTTTAAACTGGAATAACCCCGCCAATTTTGGAGGAGGGTAATGGGTGGTGGTAGATGGATAAGCTACTGGTGTAGCACTTCTACATTGAATGTCATTAAAATTTGCATTTAATATTTTGGAAATTCGTAAACCCCAAATGAGGTGAATTGCATGCAACCACTGCTTCATTTAGTTTGTTGGTAAGTTTGGAAAAACTCCAGTTTGGGTATCCTTGCATGGAAAATTTCTTAGAGCAGAAGACTGTAAAGCCATGCGATTTCTAAATCAGTTGCTATATAAAACGTTTCACTAGGAAAGGAAAGCTGGAAATATGACCTAAGTTGATTCGAATTGTGTATGGTTTGGGGCTGCGAAGGAAGCATGAAGGAAAGAATTCGGCCTGCCATTTTACCAGGAAAGAAACATTCTTTATCCCTTTTATCCTTTTAAATCATCAGAGGTTATAATGAATACATATTTGCAATTTTGGTTTGTGCTAAGAAAAAAATTGGGTATGTATTAGTTCGGGGTTGTTGTTTGTTATACTCTGTTTGTATGCGAGTAGAAGTGGGAATTGGTATGACTGTAACCCTGGGAGAACTATTATCCATTTATCTTTTATTCCACTTGTATCATGCTCGGCAATGATGACTGTATATACTGTTTTTCATTTGCATTGTTGATTGGGGTTGACCCAAATAATAACGGGTATTTGTGCAAATGATATAATGTTTTGCAAAAAAATTATAATTTGGGAATATGGGTTTCCTTTATACCTGACTCAAATCAGGGTATGTTTATTTAAGCAATTAAACCTATTCTGGATATTGGCATATATTACTTTCACTTCTGCCCTATGCGTATCACCATAGAAAAAGAAGGTATATTTGGGCATGATCTCGGGTAGATTTGGGGATAACCTGTTGGTACATCTATCACATGCATAGTTCATATTGTGGTCTACTTTTATCCCCCTTGAGTTGACTGTTAATGAGCCATGAGTCCGCTAGGCTGAAGACTTGCTGTTTGTCAACATAATCCTTTCACCCATGATGGGTCTACAAGCAAATATAGGTATTAACCTTTTAAGACATGGCTCAGTTGGATAGGTGTTTTGTGAGCTAATAACACTTCACGTTATTCTAGCATGATATGTTGAACCATGTAGCTCTTAGAAAGGTTAATGGGAAGAAGCAGGGATTACACTGGTTTCATTGTAGATGAGTGGCAACAGAGGCTGAGTTGTAGGATATTTGTATCATAATCCGTCACCATCCAGCCACGAGTTGGTTGCAACCTCATCCTAAATATTCCTTTTCTTAGGATTTTTGAAGCATCTTCAGTTGGTGTAAATAATTGCTGAGTTGTAGAGCCTTCGGCTCACTCCATTATAAGGATTTTCATTATTTACTATCTTCCTTAGAAGTTATCTAAGCTAGTTTTGAACTGATACTGGAGATCAAAAGATGAATTAGGGAATTGGTTTTCGAAGGGCTGAACCTAACTGTTCTTCTACCGAGTGTGGAAAACCATTCTTCTCTCTTTAGGAAGAAATTCTGTTCTGATGTTATATTACCTCTATAATCAGACACTTACTTAAGGAAAGCTCGATTGGAGCTGGGACCTGGATGGATAATGAATAAAAGAGTTGGTTGTTGTATGTCTTCTTGAAAGAACTAGAAAATCTTACTTGAAACCAAGGGGTCTTGGTGGATTACACTATGGATATGTTTGATAAGTTTTGCTGATCCATATATAAGGTACAATAAGAAATCAATAGGCAACTGAGTCTATATTGCCTTGATTCCTCTATGTTACTATGATAAGTAACTTGAGTGGTATAGATATATATATCTCCTTCTTAGGATGTTATGGATAATGTAGAATATGTAGTATTCTGTAGCTATGACATATAAAACATCATGAGTATTAATTGGATCTATCTTGATGGGTGTGTTGATGTTGATGAAACTGGTTAGTTTCATTTCCGTAGCTTGGATTACCTTGTGTGTCCAAGAACTATACTGTTTGTATTGCTGGAGAAGCTAACATTAGTTGCAGCAATTTATATTTATTAATGGGATGACATAGATTCATACCGTGATTGATAAAAGTCTGATTACTCCATCTAACTTTATGTGATACAAGCGTATTTTTAATAACTTGTGTTATTGATTATTTGATGGTCATTTCTTGGGTATGAATATCTTTTATCCGGTTTTGCTTTAACTTATTTTGTGAAGTAGTACCTAGAACTTGTCCTTGCGGAGTACTGAAAGAGGTAAAGGAGCTGTTCTTAATGATTGCAAAGCAGGTTACTTAAGAATGATTTTGTGGAATTATATGATTAAAATGTTAGATTGAGATTATTGCAGTATTTATTCATTCTAACATTTAATGACATAAATTGATAAATGGGATAAAGGACTTTTCTTGCTCAGTTCAGTTGAACTGACCTTGCCTAACCATTGCAGGAAATTGAGTGAAGGTAACTGGCGTGAAGTAAAGAAATGTCTTGGTTATCTAATTGTATCACATGCTTACTTTTAAAAGATAAAGTTGCAGCCAATTGTTGATTTGAGACATTCTTATTTATGTTGAGGAAGTTATTTATTGACTTCGAGTTAAGATTCTCTTGTGAAAATATACTGTGTACATTTACGATCTATTGCAACATGGAAAAGATTCCATATTCTTGTTCAATAAATACTCACTTCATATTATCGAAGAATGTTAATGCCTCTCTGAATTTTCGTAATGAATCCCATTATGTTGCAGCAATGTTGGTATAAGAATGGCTTTATACTTATGATCTCTTATGAAAATTGGATCATTGGATGATTGCAATAGAGGGCTGTTGTAACTCTCTCTATTTTATAATATAACAACTGTCTTATGGGCTAGGTGAACCTAGAAGGTTCAATGGGTGAGTTGTGAAGTTATAAATCAGTAACATAAGGGATAGGTTAATGGAATACACTACAAAGTAGTGTTGTTGAATTCTGTAATCTAGATTGATTAACTTATGGGAAATCAATATTGTTGTTAGCAAGAGGTAGTGATTCCTCACAAGACCGGTAAAGGTTAAATGCATGGTAGATGAGAAATCATCTAGTTGTGAATCTTGATGTGTTTGCTTATGTGAGCATACTGAAGGAAGATTCCTCGATAAAGTTTGAGTAACTATATTAGACATAAATTGTGATGCTGAAATTTATGGATGAAATGTTAATATTCATCATATAAAGATTAAGTCCCAAAAACTTGCTGAAGTTCCTTTTGGGCAGCACTTAAACCTTTTAAGGAAACTAAGTTGAAATAATTGATAAAACTAACCCAACTCCCTTAACATGAAGGAGAGTTCAAATTTAATTCCTCAAAGTGAAATAATAAATGAGAATAGATCATTTCTTGTGGCTTAAGCAAACTGTCCTTCCATAAAATGGGTAAATAAAGGATATGATCTATCGATTGCTATCGTATAAAATATGATGTGTTGAATGTTTATGTTGGAGCTATTTCAACTAACAAGATGTATTAAAGATAAATCATTAATAATCAGGTTGAACCTAAATGCTAAAAGGGCCCATAGGATATGGGATATAGTTGGCATAGAATTGTTGGGAGATGATTAAATCCTAGAATACTAAACCTCCATGAAACTATGGGTTTACTACCCAATGAAAATGATTAGAGTATTGATGGGAGCATTCAGAATGTGCTCAACATGAGTACTCGCCATCTCACTCACTATGGAAGTTTGGTGTTTACGCTCCTAAAAATAAAATAAAAATTGTGAGCTGAAACCAACCATGATTAGGATATGACGGTGTAGTCATATAAATGATAGCAACGATCCGATAGCTGGAATTAATGGAAAGTATTTGGATGCCAAGGAAATTGGTACACGGATCCAGGGAAAATGAATACTCTGCCAAGGTGGTAGTAGCCATTAAATTAAACCTAAGTTGAGGTTTGGAAATGGTTATAGAGGTTTTCAAGAGAATTGGGAATCCTACTAAAACAAGAACCATAAAATGGATAAGATTTATATCTATCGATAAATCAAACCTGGCAAGAATAAATGTTGAGGTTAAACTGAGTAACACGATTCTAATAATATAGCATAAGTGTTTTTGAAAGGAGGGTAACGGGAATGACTCCGTATGTACCCAATAATTAGTAATTACATAGTTGCATGATTACTAATGGGAGTAAGAATAACATTAGTAGTTATTACTCCATGATAATGTAAGGTATTATTCTGATACGGTGGAAATTGAATCATTAACAAACCGTAGAATTGGGAATTTAGGTCTAAAGATTGATCTATCTTATATCTGAAATAGATAGGAAGAAATGAGTAGTTTTGGAACTACATTTAACCTATCATGATTCTAGGGGACAGGACTCTAGATACTCTTCACTAAGTGATGAAGACACTGAACTAGAACATTGTGTCATGCTTAATTTATTAAGATACCAAGTTTCATTTTAGGACTCTTGACAGGTTGACTCACTACCGTTGTTACGTGGACGTATCCGTTTAATGACAGTTGTCGTTAATTGAATACTGCCACATAACAGCTATATTGAGTTCCCTTTTCAAGACCTTAAAATGTAGAGTGGTATTGCTTAAGTACAAGCTTGTTATAGTTACAAGGGTGGATGAAACCCCACGGGTTGGTACCCCGATGACAACATATGATGGCTACGGGAAGGGAAGAAGTCTAGCAATGATGAGAATCATTATAAAGACACTTGCTCTCCCATAGGCATCATAGGTTGACTTTGAGGTAATGCTTCGTATAGGTTAATCCGGGCTTGTACCTTGTATAAGACTTGTAGCTATTTACAACATCATTGACTGCAAATCCTTATAACCGAAAAGTGATTAAGGTGAAACAACAATTTCCTAATGACGAGTGTGCCATCATGGAATTGAGTATGGTATACATGACTT
>CM031238.1:34692044-34750073 GCA_018340775.1 Taxus wallichiana var. yunnanensis | reverse complement strand
TACATGAGAGCTACTAGATGAGCTCAAGGTGATTTGGTAAGGTGAGCTCAAGGTGAGTTACCAAGGCAACCTCAAGGTGAGTTGGTAAGGTGAGCTATTAGGTGATCTCCCAAGTGAGTTCCTAGGTGAGTTACTTGATGAGCTCCTGGGTGAGCTCAACTCGAGATGATCGGAAAGCTCCTACAAGAGATCCCAGGTAAGCTACTTGGCAAGCTATTCAACAATCTCCCAAGTGAGCTACTAAACGAGCTCACAGGTGATGTCCTCAGTGAGCTACTCAAAGAAGCTCATTAGCGAGCTTACATGTGAGCTCAAGTCAACCTACTTAGTGAGTTGCTCAATGAGATCCCAGGTGAGCTATTAGGTGAGCTCCTAGGTGAGCTACTTGGTGAGCTGCTTGATGAACTCCGAGGCAAGCTACTAGACAAGCTCAAGGTGAGTTGGTAAGGTGAGCTCCTATGCGAGCTCAAGGTGATATGGTAAGTCAAGCTTATAGGTGAGCTCCCATATGAGTTGGTAAGGTGAGTTGTTAAGAAAGCTCCTATATGAGTTTTTGGGTGAGCTATTTTATGAGCTCCCAGGTGAGTTCAAGTCGAGCTGCTCGGTGAGCTCTTGGGCAAGCTCAAGGTGACCTTGCAATGTGAGTTATAAGGAAAACACCTAGGTAAGCTACTTTCCCATCTCCTAGCCAAGCTCCTAGGTAAGCTACTTGGTTAGCTCATGGTAAGTTGGCAAGGCAAGCTCAAGGTGAGTTCACAAGGAGATGTTATGTGTGAGCTCCCAAGTGAGTTCCCAAGTGAGTTACTTGATGAGATCCCAGTGAGCTCCCTAATGGCAAAGCTTCTAGGTGAGCTCCCAAGTGAGCTACTTTATGAGCTCCCAAGTGAGGTCTCTAGTGAGCTGCTCGGTGAGCTCACAAGCAAGCTCAAGTCAACCTACCTGGGGGAGTTACTTGGTGAGCTCCTAGGTGAGCTGTTAGGTAAGGTCCCACGTGAGCTATTATGGGAGCTCCTAGGTGATCTACTTAGCAAGCTACTTAATGAACTCGAGGTAAGTTTCAATATGAGCTCATGAAAGATTGGTAAGGTGAGCTCCCGAGTGAGCTCAAGTGAGCTAACAAGGCAAGCTAATAGGTGAGATTCCATGCGAGTTGGAAAGGCAAGCTGCAGTGAGCTCCCATGTGAGTTTTTAGGTGAGCTCCCATGTGATTTTTAGGTGAGCTCAAGGTGAGATGGCAAGGTGAGCTATCAAGGTAGCTCCCATGTGAGTTTTTAGGAAAGTTCAAGTCGAGCTACTCGATGAGCTCAAGGAAAAGCTACATGTCAAGCTCCAAATCGAGCTCCTAGGTGAGCTACTTGCTTACCTCCTAGGTGAGGTCAAAGATGATCTTAGTGGTAATCTCTTAGGTGAGCTTACATGTGAGCTACCAGATGAGCTCAAGGTGAGTTAGCATTACGAGCTCAAGGTGAGTGGCAAGGTTAGCTCAAGATGAGTTAGCAAGGAGAGCTATCGTGGAAAACTAAAGGTGATTTGGTAAGGTGAGCTCTTCAACAAGATCAAAGTGAGCTAGTAATTCAAGCCGATAGGTGAGATCCCATATGAGTTGGCAAGGTGAGTTGTCAAACAATCTCCTATGTAAAATTTTGGGTGAGCTGCTTGACAAGCTCATGGGTGAGTTCAAGTCGAGCGGCAAGGTAAGCTCAAGTTGAGTTGGCAAGATGAGATTTCAGGTGAGCTCCAGTGAGTTACTCGACAAGCTCATGGGCGAGCTCATTTGAGTTGATTAGTGAGCTCTAGAAGAGCTCCAGGTGAGCTAGTTGACGAGTTGTTTGGAAAGCTCCCAGTGAGCTAATAAGTGAGCTCCCAAGTTAGCTACTTGGCGAGCTCCCAGTGAGGTCCCCTGGTGAGTTGCTCTGAGCTCACAAGCAAGCTCAAGTTAACCTGCTCGGTGAGCTCCCATAAGAACTGTTAGGTGACCTCCAAGGTGAGCTCCTAGGTGAGCTACTTGGTGAGCTACTCAATGAACTCGAGGTGAGCTACCAGATGGGCTCAAGGTGAGTTGGAAAGGTGAGCTCCTCAACGAGCTCAAGGTGAGCTAAAGAACGCGAGCTAATAGGTGAGCTCCCATGTGAGTTAGCAAGGTGAGTTGTCAGGTGAGCTTACATGTGAGTTTTCAAGTGAGCTACTTCACGAGCTCCCTAGTAAGCTCAACTCGAGCTACTCGGAAAGCTCTTAGGTGAGCTCAAGGTGAGCTAGCAAGGCAAGCTGTCAAGAGAGCTCCCAAGAATGTTTTAGGGTAAGCTCAAGTGAGATGCTCGACTAGCTCCTAGGTGAGCTACTTATTGAGCTCAAAGTTGAGTTCCTTGGTGAGCTACTTGGTGAGCTCAAGGGTAGCTCAAAGCTAGGTTTTTGGTAATCTCATAGGTGAGCTTACATGAGAGCTACCAAATGAGTTCAAGGTGATTTAGAAAGGTGAGCTCAAGGTGAGGTCCCATGTGAGCTCAAAGGTGATTTTTAGTAATCTCGATGTGAGATTACATGTGAGCTACCAGATGAGCTCAAGGTGAGTTGAAAAGGTGAGCTCAAGGTGAGTTGACAAGGTGAGCTCAAGGTGAGTTAGAAAGGTGAGTTTTTAGGTGAGCTCCTAGGTGAGCTACTTAGTGAGCTATTTGGTGAGCTCCAAGGTGAGCTTCTAGGTGAGCTCCCAAGTGAGCTACTTGGCGAGCTCCTAGGTGAGGTCTCTAAGTGAGCTACTCGGTGAGCTCACAAGTGAGCTCAAGTCAACCTACTCGGTGAGATACTTGATGAGCTACTCGATGAGCTCCGGAGTGTGAGTTGTTAGGAAAGCTACATGGTGAGCTACTCGATGAAACTCGAGGTGAGCTACAAGACAAGCTCAAGGTGAGTTGGCAAGGTGAGTTCCTTAGTGAGCTCAAGGTGAGCTGGTAAGGTGAGATGGTAGGTGAGCTCCCATGCGAGTTTTTAGGTGAGCTATCAGGTGAGCTCCCATGTGAGTTTTTAGGTGAGCTACTTAATGAACTCCTGGGTGAGCTCATATCAAGCTACTCGAGAGAGCTTTCGTGAGCTCAGCTCAAGGTGAGCTCAAGGTGAGCTATTAGGTGAGCTCCCAAGCAATATTTTGGGAATGCTGAAGTTGAGCTACTTGACAATCTACTTGGGTGATCTACTTTCCAAGCTCCAGTGACCTCCTAGGTGAGCTGCTCGGTGAGCTCCTAGGTGAGCTCAAAGGTGATCTTTGGGAAATCTCGAGGTGAGATTACATGTGAGCTACCGAGATGAGCTCAAAGTGAGTTGGCAAGGTGAGCTCAAGGTGAGATGGAAAGGAGAGCTATCAGTGAGCTCCCAAGTGAGTTACTTGATGCACTCTCGGGTGAGCTCAAATTGATCTAATTGGTCAGCTCCCAAATGAGCTCCCAGTGACTTATAAGGTGAGCTCGTAGGGATACTACTTCGTGAGCTACTCGATGAACTCGAGGTGAGCTACCAAATGAGCTCAAGGTGAGTTGGTAAGGTGAGCTCCTCGGTGAACTCAAGGTGAGATGACAAGGTGAGCCGACAGGAAAGATCCCATGAGAGTTTGCAAGGTGAGCTATTAGGAAAACTCCCATGTGAGTTTTAGGTGAGCTACTTGACAAGATCTCAGGCAAGCTCAAGTCGAGCTCCTCAGCAAGCTCTTGTGTGAGCTCAAGGTGAGCCGGTAAGGAGAGCTATTAGTGAGCTCCTAGGTGAGTTTCGGGAAAGCTCAAGTCGAGCTGCTCAACAACCTCCCTTGTGATCTACTCGTTGAGCTCCCGGTGAGCTCCTAGGTGAGCTTGAGTGAGCTCCAGGAAAGCTCAAAGGTGATCTTGTCAAGTAATCTCTTAGGTCATATTACATGTGAGCTACTAGATGAGGTCAAGGAAAGTTGGCAAGTTGAGCTCAAGGCTTGTTGGCAAGGTGACCCCAAGGTGAGTTGGTAAGGTAAGCTATCAAGTGAGCTCCCAAGTGAGTTCTTAGGTGAGTTACTTGATGAGCTCCCGAGTCGAGTTCAACTCAAGCTGATGGGTGAGATCCCATAAGAGCTCCTAGGTGAGCTACTTGGCAAGTAGTTTAGTGAGCTCCCAAGTGAGCTGCTAGGTGAGCTCCCAAGTGAGCTACTTGGTGAGCTCCCAGGTGAGGTCTTTGGTGAGTTGATCAGTGATATCACAAGTGAGCTCAAGTCAACCTACTAAGTGAGCTCGGTGAGCTCCTAAGAAAGCTATTAGGTGAGCTCCCAGGTGACCTACTTAGTGAGCTACTCCATGAACTCTGAAGTGAGATACTAGATGAGCTCAAGGTGAGTTGGAAAGGTGAGATCCTCAGCAAGCTCAAGACAAGATGATAAGGTGAGATGATAGGCAAGCTCCCATACAAGTTTCTAGGTGATCTATCAGGCGAGCTCCCATGTGAGTTTTTAGGAAAGCTACTTGATGAGCTCCTAGATGCACTCAAGTCGAGCTACTTGGCTAGCTCCTAGGTGAGCTCAAGGGATCTGGCAAGGTGAGCTATCAAGTTAGCTCCCAGGTGAGTTTCTAGGTAAGCTCTAGTTGAGTTGCTAGATGAGCTCTGCTAGGTGAGTTACTTATCGAGCTCCCAGCCAAGCTCCTAGTTGTGCTCCCATGTGAGCTCAGAGGTGAGCTTGTCAAAAATCTCTGAGGTGAGCTTACATGCGAGCTACCAAATGAGCTCAAGGCAAGTTATCAAGGTGAGTTGGCAAGTCTAGCTCAAGGTGAGTTGGCAAGGTGAGTCATGTCAGTGACCTCCCTAGGAGAGTTCCTGTGTGAGCTCCAAATGAGCTACTTGGTGAGCTCCTGTGCAAGGTCCCTAGCAAGCTACTCATGCAAGCTCACAAGTGAGCTCAAGTCAACCTACTCGGTGAGCTCCCCAGTGAGCTATTAGGCAAGCTCCCGTGTGAGCTACTCGTGAGCTACTCGACGATCTCGAGGTGAGCTACCAAATGAGCTCAAGGAAAGTTGGCAAGGTGAGCTGATCGGCAAGCTCCTAGAATAAGCTTCTAGGTGAGCTACTTGGTGAGCTATTATTGGTGAGCTCCCTGTGTGATTTTCTAGGTGAGCTCCCAAGTGAGCTACTTGGCAAGCTCCCATGAAAGGTCCCTGGTGAGCTACTTGGTGAGCTCACAAGCCAGCTCAGGTTAACCTACTCGGTGAGGTCCTAGGTGAGTTGTTAGGTGAGCTCCTAGGTGAGCTACTCGATGAGCTTTAAGGTGAGCTACCGATGAGCTCAAGGTGAGTTGGCAAGGTGAGCTCCAAGTGAGCTCAGGTGAGGCTGAGGGAAGGTGAGATGATAGGTGAGCTCCCATGTGAGTTTGCAAGGCAAGCTGTCAGGTGAGCTCCCATGTGATTTTTTGGTTGAGGTTATTTATGAGATCCTAGGTGAGCTCAAGTCGAGCTGCTTAGTGAGCTCTTGGGTGAACTTAAGGTGAGCTGGTAAGGTGAGCTACCAGGTGAGTTTCCAAGTAAACTCAAGTCAAGCTACTCGACAAGCTCCTGGGTGAGTTGATTGTTGAGCTCACAGTTGAGCTCCTAGGTGAGCTTCTCGGTGAGCTCCCATGTGAGCTCAAAGGTGAGCTTGTCGGTAATCTCTAAGGTGATCTTATAAGGATGAGCTTAATGCATGCTGAAAGAGATGAGCTGAAGGTGAGTTGGAAAGGTGAGCTCCCAAGTGAGGTCCTCGATGAGCTACTCAGTGATCTCACAAGTGAGCTCAAGTAAACCTACCTGAGCTACTCGGTGAGCTCCCAAGAAAGTTGTTAGTGAGATCTCGGAAAGCTACTTTGTGAGCTACTCGATGAACTTCGAGGTGAGCTACTAGATGAGGTATAGGTGAGTTGGCAAGCTCAAGGTGAGCTCCAAGGTGAGCTCAAGGCAAGCTTGCACTCGAGTTGGCAAGGTGAGCTGTCAGGCAAGATTGCATGTGAGTTTTAAGTGAGATGCTTGATGAGCTCCCGAGTGAGCTCAATTCAAGCTACTCAATGAACTCTTAGGTGAGCTTTAGGTGAGCTAGCAAGGTGAGCTGTTAGTAGAGCTCGAGGAAAGTTTTTGGCAAGCTCAAGTCAAGCTACTTGACGACCTCCTAGGCGAGCTGCTTGCTAAGCTCCTAGTTGACCTCCTAGGTTAGCTACTCAATGAGCTCCAAGGTGAGCTCAAATCGGAGCTTGTTGTTAATCTCATAGGTTAGCTTACATGTGAGCTACTAGATGAGCTCAAGGTGATTTGGAAAGGTGAGCTCAAGGTGAGTTGCCAAGGTAAGCTCAAGGAAAGTTAGCAAGGTGAGGTACCATGTGAGCTCCTAGGTGAGTTCCCAGGTGAGTTACTCGATGAGCTCCCGGGTGACCTCAAGTCGAGCTCATCGACAAGCTCTTAGAAGAGCTCCTAGTGAGCTACTTGGCGAGAGCTTTGGTGAGCTCCCAAGTGAGATACTTGTCTCAAGAGCTCCTAGGGAGGTCCTCGGATCTCGCTTAGTGCATGCTCACAACTAATCTTACAAGTGACCTCAAGTCAACCTAATCTATGAGTTTCTCGGTGAGATCTAAGCTGAGTTGTTAGGTGAGTTCCAAGGTGAGCTACTTGGCAAGCTTCTCGATGAACTCCGAGGTGAGCTACCGTAAGAGCTCAAGGTGAGTTGGTAAGGTGAGCTCCTTAGTGAGCTCAAGGTGAGCTATTAAGTCAACCTACTCGGCTGAGCTCCCATGCAAGTTGATGAGCTGTCAAGAGAGCTCCTAGGTGAGCTCAAGGTGAGTGATGAGCTCCCAAGTTCAAGCTACTTGGTGAGCTAACTCGGTGAAATATGAGGTGAGGTGACTAGATGAAATCAAGGTGAGTTACTTGATGAAGGTGATCTCAACTTGAGATGATTGGTGAGATGAGCTCCAAGGTGAGCTACTTGGGAAAGCTGGCAAGCTCTCATGTGCAAGTGAGCTCCCAAGTGAGCTACTTGGTGAGCTAATAGGAATGCTCATATGCGAGAGTCTAAGAGCAAGGTGAGCTTAGGTGAGCTCATAGGTGTTAGTTTTGAGTGAGCTTCTTGATGAGCTCCCGAGTGAGCTCTCAACTCAAGCTACTTAGCAAGATATTAGGTGAGCTCAAGGTGAAGCTGAGCTGCAAGGTATCAGAAAGCTCCCAGGAATGTTTTCAAGAAAGCTCAAGTCTAGCAGCTTGATGAGCTCCTTGGTGTGACCTACTTTCGAGCTCCCAGCCGAGCTCCTAGGTGAGCTACTCGGTGAGCTTCAAGGTGAGCTCAAAGCTGAGCTTGTCGATAATCTCATAGGTGAGCCTACATGAGAGCTACTAGATGAGCTCAAGGTGATTTGGCATGGTGAGCTCAAGGTGAGTTGCCAAGGCAAGCTCAAGGTGAGTTGGCAAGGTGAGGTGAGCTATCAGGTGAGCTCCCAGGTGAGTTCCTAGGTGAGTTAATCGATGAGCTCCCGGGTGAGCTCAACTCAAGCTGATCGCCAAGCTCCTAGAAGAGCTCTTAGGTGAGCTACTTAGTATGTTATTTAGTGAACTCTCAGGTGAGCTCATACGTGAGGTCCTTAACGAGCTACTAGGTGAGCTCCTCGGTGAGCTTACATGTGAGCTCATCAACGAGCTTACATGTGAGCTCAAGTCAACCTACTCTAGTGAATGCTCGGTGAGATCCTAGGTGAGCTATTAGGTGACCTCCTAGGCGAGCTACTTGGCGAGATTCTTGACAAACTCCAAGGTGAGCTACCAGATGAGCTTAAGGTGACTTGGTAAGGTGAGTTATCAGGCAAGCTCCTATGTGAGTTTTCGAGTGAGCTATTTGACGAGCTCTGAGGTGAGTTCAAGTTGAGATGTTTGGAAAGATATTAGGTGAGCTCAAAGTGAGCTGAGCAAGGTGAGCTATTAGGAAAACACCCAGGGATTTCTTGGAAAGCTCAAGTCAAGCCGCTTTATGAGCTCTAGGTGAGCTACTTGCCCAGCTCCTACCGAGCTCCTAGGTAAGTTACTCGGTGAGCTCCAGGTGAGCTCAAAAGTGAGCTTGTTGGAAATCTCTGAGGTGAGCTTACATGCGAGCTACTAGATGAGCTCAAGGTGAGTTGGCAAGGTGAACTCAAGGTGAGTGGCAAGGTGAGCTAGGTGAGCTCTCGGGTGAGTTCCCAAGTTGAGTTACTCGATGAGCCCGGTGAGTTCCTAGGTGAGTTACTCGATGAACTCCTTAGTGACCTCAAATTGAGATGATGATGGAGCAAGCTCCCATAAAATCTCCTAGGTGAGTGAGTTGGTGACCTATTTGGTGAGCTCTCATGTGAGCTGCTAGGCAAGCTTCAAAGTGAGCTAATTTGCAAGCACCCCAGGTGAGGTCCCGATGAGCTACTTGGTGAGCTCACAAGTGAGTCAATTCAACCTACTGGGGAGTTCTGGTGAGCTCCCAGTGAGCTATTAGATGAGCTCCTAGGTGAGCTATTAGGTGAGCTACCATGTGAGCTACTTAGAGCTACTTGACAAACTTCGAGGTGAGCTACACCATACGAGCTCAAGGAAAATTAGAAAGGTGAGCTCCTGAGTGAGCTCACGGTGAGTTGACAAGGCAAGCTGATAGGCAAGCTCCCATGTGAGTTGTCAATGTGAGTTGTCAAGTGAGATCCCATGTGAGTTTTTAGGTGAGCTGCTTGATGAGCTACTCGGCGAGCTCCTAGGGGAGCTTAAGGTGAGATGGAAATGTGAGCTATTAGGCTAGCTCCCAGGTGAGTTTCTAAGGAAGCTCAAGTCGAGATGCTCAATGAGCTCCTGGGCAAGCTACTTGCGAGCTCCTAGCTGAGTTCCTAGGTGAGCTGCATGGTGAGCTCCTAGGTGAGGTCAAAGGAAAGCTTAGTAGTAATCTCTTAGGTGAGCTTACATGTGAGCTACCAGATGAGCTCAAGGTGAGTTGGCATTGCAAGCTCAAGGTGAGTTGGCAAGGTGAGCTCAAGGTGAGTTAGCAAGGTGAGCTATTAGGAGAGCTCCCAGTGAGTTCCCACATGAGTTACTCGATGAGCTCTTGGGTGAGCTCAACTAGAGCTAATCGGTGAACTCTGCCAGAAGAGCTCCCAGATGAGCTACTTGGTAAGCTATTCGGTGAGCTCCTAGGTGAGCTACAAGGTGAGCTCCCAGGTGAGCTACAAGTTGAGCTTCTAGGAAGGTCCCTGGTGAGCTACTCGATGAGCTCAAAAGTGAGCTCACAAGTGAGCTCAAGTTTACCTACTTAGCGAGCTGCTCGGTGAGCTCCCAAGTGAGCTGTTAGGTGAGCTCCTAGGAAAGCTACTTGCCAAGCTGCTCGATAACCTTTGAGGTGAGCTACCAGATGAGATCAAGGTGAGTTTGTAAGGTCAGCTCCTCACTGAGCTCAAGGTGATCTCAAGGTGAGCTAGCAAGGTGAGTTGGAAAAGTGAGCTACCAGGTGAGCTCCCATGCAAGTTTTTGGGTGAGATACTTGACGAGCTCCCAAGCTAGCTCAAGTCGAGCTGCTCGACGAGCTCCTAGGTGAGCTAAAGGTGAGCTGGTATGGTGAGTTCTCATGTGAGCTCCTAGGTGAGTTTCCAAGTAATCTTGAGTTGAGCTGCTCGACAAGCACCTAGTCGAGCTCTAAGCTGAGCACCCAAGAAAATTTACGGGCAAGCTCAAGTTGAATTGCTTTCTGAGCACCCAGCCGAGCTCCTAGGTGAGCTACTTTGTGAGGTCTCAGGTGAGCTCAAAGTGAGCTTGTCATAAATTTTGATGTGACCTTATATGTGAGCTACCAGATGAGCTCAAGGTCAGTTTACAAGGTGAGCTCTAGTTGATTTGACAAGTAGAGCTCAAGGTGAGTTGGAAAGGTGAGATGTCAGGTGAGCTCCTACGCAAACTACTTAGTGAGCTATTTGGTGAGCTCAAGGCAAGCTTCTAGGTGAGATACCAAGTGAGCTACTTGATGAGCTCCCAAGCAAGGTCTCTGTTGAGCTGCTCGATGATCTCATAAGCAAGCTCAAGTCAACCTACTCAAGTGAGCTACTCGGTGAAATGAGCCCTCGGTGAGCTCACAAGTTGTTAGGTGAGCTACATGGTGAGATACTGATGAACTCGAGGTGAGCTACTAGATGAGCTTAAGGTGAGTTGGCAAGGTGATCTCCTCAGTGAGCTCAAGGTGAGCTCAAGGTGAGTGAGTAAGGTGAGCTGGTAGGTGAGCTCCCATGTGAGTTTTTGGGTGAGCTATCGTGCAAGCTCCCATGTGTGTTTTTAGGTGAGCTACTTGACGAAATCTAGGTGAGCTCATGTCGAGCTGCTCCAAGATCTTCTCGCATGATCTCAAGGTGAGATGACATAAGTGAAGCCATTAGTGAGATCATAGGAAAGTTTTTTGGAATGCTCAAGTGAGATTTTATCGACAAGCTCTTGGTGAGCTTCTTTCTGAGCTCCCAACCGAGCTCCTAGGTGAGCTATTCAGTGAGCTCCTAGGCATGCTCAAAGGTGATCTTGTTGCCAATCTATTTGAGGTGATCTTACATGTGTGATACTAGATGATCTCAAGGTGAGTTGCCAAGGTGAGCTCAAGGTGAGTTTAAGCAAGATGAGCTCAAGGAAAGTTTAGTAGGAGAGCTATCAGTGAGCTCCCAGTGAGTTACTTGATGCACTCTAGGTGAATCTCAACTCGAGAAGATAGCTGAGCTCCCGAGATGAGCTCCTAGGTGAGCTCAGTGAGCTATTAGGTGATCTCATAGGTGATCTACTTCACGAGCTGCTCGATGAACTCTGAGGTGAGATACCAAATGAGCTCAAGGTGAGTTGGCAAGGTGAGCTCCTCAGTGAGCTCAAGAAAGTTAGCAAGGTGAGCTGCAAGGTGAGCTGACAGGTGAGCTCCCATGTGAGTTGGCATGGAGAGCTTTTAGGTGAGCTCCCATGTGTGAGTTTTAAAGTGAGCTCCTTGATGAGATCCCTGGTGAGCTCAAGTGAAGCTGGTCGATAAGCTCCTATGTGACCTCAAGGTGAGATGGTAAGGTGAGCTATCAGGTGAGCTCCAAGGAAAGTTTCGGGCAAGCTCAAGTTGAAGCGATTGATAAGCTCCTATGTGAGATACTTGTCAAGCTCCCAACCGAGCTCCTAGGTGAGCTTCTCGGTGAGCTCCCATGTGAGCTCAAAGGTGAGCTTGTCAGCAATATTTGAGGTCATCTTACATTTGAGCTACTAGATGAGGTCAAGGTGAGTTGGAAAGTTGAGCTCAAGGTAAGTTGGCAATGTGAGCCCAAGGTGAGGTGGCAAGGTGAGCTATCAGGTGAGCTCCTAGGTGATTTCCTAGGTGAGTTACTCAATGAGCTCCGAGTGAGTTCAACTCGAGCTGATTGGTGAGCTCCCATAAGAGCTCCTAGGTGAGCTACTTGGTGAGCTATTTAGTGAGCTATCAGGTGAGCTGTTAGGTGAGCTCCTAAGTGAGATACTTGGTAAGCTTTTAGGTGAGGTCTCTAGCAAGCTGATGGGCAAGCTCACAAGTGATCTCAAGTCAACCTACTCAGTAAGCTACTTGGTGAGCTTCATCTGAGCTGTTAGGCAAGCTCCCAGTGAGCTACTTTGTGAGCTACTTGAAAAATTTGAAGTGAGATACCAGATGAGCTCAAGGTGACTTGGTAAGGTGAGCTCCTTAGTGAGCTCAAGGTGAGCTGGCAAGGAAAGTAATAGGTGAGCTCCCATGTGAGTTTCTAGGTGAGCTATCATGAGAGCTCCCATGTGAGTTTTTAGGTAAGCTGCTTCACAAGCTCTGGATGAGCTCAAGTTGAGCTGCTCGGCTAGCTCCTGGGTGAGCTCAAGGGGATCTAGCAAGGTGAGCTATCAGGTGAGCTCCCAAGTGAGTTTCTTGGCAAGCTCTACTTGAGTTACTCGATGAGCTCATGGGTGAACTACTTACCAAGATCCCAGCCAAGCTCCTAGTTGAGCTCCTAGGTGAGCTCAGAGGTGAGCTTGTCGACAATCTCTGAGGTGAGCTTACATGTGAGCTACCAGATGAGCTCAAGGAAAGTTAGCAAGGTGAGCTCAAGGTGAGTTGGCAAGTCTAGCTCAAGGTGAGTTAAAAAGGAGAGCTATCATGTGAGCTCCCAAGAGAGTTCCAAGGTGAGTTACTCGATGAGCTCCCAAGGTGAGCTCAACTCAAGCTGATCGGTGAGCTCCTAGAAGAGCTCCTAGGTGAGCTACTTTGAGTTGTTTAGTGAACTCCCGTGAGTGAACTCCAAAGTGAGCTACTTGGTGAGCTCCCTCAGGTCCTTGATGACAAGCGAGCTCAAGTGAGCTCAAGCCAACCTACTCGGTGAGCTATTAGGTGAGCTCCCACATGAGATGTTAGGTAAGCTTCTAGGTGAGGTACTTAGCGAGCTACTCAATGAACTCTGAGATAAGCTACCAGATGAGCTCAAGGTAAGTTGGAAAGGTGAGCTCCTTAGTGAGCTCAAGGAAAGTTGATAGGTGATCTCCCATGTGATTTGGAAATGTAAGCTGTAGGTGAGCTGCCATGTGAGTTTTTAGGTGAGCTACTTGGTGAGCTCTCGGAAAAATCAATTCAATATACTCGGTGAGCTCAAGGAAAGCTAGCAAGGTGAGCTGTCAGGTGAGCACCTAGTGAGTTTCCAAGAAATCTCAAGTCAAGCTACTCAATGAGCTCCTAGGTGAGCTACTTTGCCGAGATTTGGTGAGCTCCTAGGTGAGTTGTCTCAGTGAGCTCTAGAGTGAGCTCAAAGGCAAGCTTGTTGGCAATCTACGAGGTGAGATTACATGTGAGCTACTAGATGAGCTCAAGGTGAGCTCAAGGTGAGTTGGCAAGGTGAGTTAGTAAGGTGAGCTATCGGTGTGAGCTCCCTAAGTGACTTCCCATGTGAGTTACTCGATGAGCTCCTAGGTGAGCTCAACTCGAGCTGATCAGCAAGCTCCTAAGAAGAGCTCCAAGGAAAGCTACTTAGCAAGCTGTTCAGTGATCTCCCAGGAAAAATTCTAGGGGAGTTCCTAAGCGGGCTACTTGGTGAGCTCCCATGCAAGGTCCCTGGTGAACTACTTGGCAAGCTCACAAGCTAGCTCAGGTCAACCTACAATACAAGCTACTTGGTGAGCTCCTAGGTGAGCTATTAGGTGAGCTCCCAGGTGATCTACTTGACAAGCTTTGAGGTGAGCTACCATACAAGCTCAAGATGAGGTGGCAAGGTGAGCTCCTCAGTGAGCTCAAGGTGTGCTGGCAAGGTGAGCTGATAGGTGATCTCCCATGTGAGTTGGTAAGGTGAGCTCCCATGTGAATTTTTTTGTGAGCTTATTGATAAGCTCCCAGGTGAGCTCATGTTGATTTACTCAGTGAGCTCCTAGGTGAACTCAAGGTAAGCTAGTAAGGTGAACTACTAGGTGAGTTTCTAGAAAACTCAAGTCGAGCTACTGATGAGCTCTGGGTGAGTTACTTGCTATGCTCCCAGCTGAGCTCCTAAGTGAGCTACTCGGTGAGCTCCCAGGTGAGCTCAAAGGTGAGCTTGTCGGTAATCTCTAAGGTGAGCTTACATGTGAGCTACAGATGAGCTGAGTGAGCTAGATGAGCTCAAGGTGAGCTGGCAAGGTGAGCTAAAAGTGAGTTAGCAAAGTGAGTCTGTCAAAGTGAGCTATCGGTGAGTACCAGTGTGAGTTACTCGATGAGCTCTTAGGTGAGCTCAACTTGAATTGATCGGAGAGCTCCCTAAGAGCTCCCAAGTGAGCTACTTGGGTGAGCTATTTGGAAATCTCCTAGAGTGAGCTACTAGGTGAGCTCACAAGTGAGATCCCATGAGAGGTCCCTAGTGAGCTACTCGGTGAGCTCACAAGTGACCTCAAGTCAACCTACTCAGTGAGCTCCCGTGAGAGTTATTAGGAGAGCTCGCAGAAGATATTCCCAGTGAGCTACTTAGTGATCTATTTGGAAAGCTCCTAGGTGAGCTGCTAGGCTACTTGTGACCTCAGGTGAGGTCCTAAGTGAGCTTTTTGGTGAGCTCACAAGTGATCTCAAATCAACCTACTCGGTAAGGTCCCAGGAGAGTAGTTAGGTAAGCTCCCAAGTGAGTTATTAGGTGAGCTCCCAGGTGACCTACTTGGTGAGCTACTCAATGAACTCCGAGGTGAGCTACCAGACGAGCTCAAGGTGATTTGGCAAGGTGAGCTCCTCTGAGAAAGCTCAAGGTGAGCTAGCAAGGTGAGGTCCAATGTGAGTTAGCAAGGCTAGCTATCACGTGAGCTCCAATTTGAGTTTTTGAGTGAGCTACTTGATGAGCTCAGAGCAAGCTCACATCGAGCTGCTTGGTGAGCTCCTAGGTGAGCTTAAGGCAAGCTGGCAAGGTGAGCTATCAGGAAACTTCCCAGCTAAGTTTTCAGGCAAGCTCAAGTTAAAGCTCGATGAGTCCTCTGGTGAGCTATTTTGAGCTCTGAGCTCCTAGTGAGCTACTTGGTTAGCTTCAAGGTGAGCTCAAAGCTGAGCTTGTCAGTAATCTCATAGGTGAGCTTACATGAGAGCTACCAGATGAGCTCAAGGTGATTTGGCGAGCTCAAGTCGAGTTGGCAAGGTGAGCTCAAGTCGAGTTAGCAAGGTGAGCTCAAGTCGCTCAAGTTAGAAGAGGTGAGTGTCGGTGAGCTCCTAGGTGAGTTACTCAACAAGCTTCTGGGGAGCTCAACTTGAGCTAAATCAGTGAGCTCCTAGAAGAGCTCCTAGGTGAGCTACTTAGTGAGCTATTCAGCAAGCTCCTAAGTGAGCTACTAGGTGAGCTCCCAAGAGAGCTTACTTGGTGAGCTCCCAGTGAGGTCCCCGGTGAGCTGCTTGGTGAGCTCACAAGTGAGCTCAAGTCAACCTACTACTCAAGAAGCTGCTCGGTGATCTTCCAGGAGAGTTAGAAGAGCTCCAAGGTGAGCTACTTGGTGAGCTCGAAAGGTGAGTTGGAGTTGGCAAGGTGAGCTACTTAAAAAGCTCAAGGTGAGCTAGCAAGTAAGAGAGCTAATAAGTGAGCTCCCACTTGAGTTGGCAAGGTGAGCTATCAGTGAGCTTGCATGTGAGTTACTTGATGAGCCCTGAGAAAGCTCAAGTCAAGTTGTTCAGTGAGCTGGTGAGCTCAAGGTGAGCTAACAAGATGAGATATAAGGTGAGCTCCCAGGAAATTTTTTAGGCAAGCTCAAGTTGAGCTTCTCAACGAGCTCCTAGGAAAGCTACTTGTTGAGCTCCCACTGAGCTCCCAGGTGAGCTACTCAATGAGCTCTAAGGTGAGCTCAAAAATGAGCTTGTCGGTAATCTCATAGGTGAGATTACATGAGATCTACGAGATGAGCTTAAGGTAATTTGGCAAGGTGAGCTCAAGGCAAGTTGCCAAGGAAAGCTCAAGGTGAGTTGGCAAGATGAGCTATTAGGCAAGCTCCCAGGTGAGTTCCAGGTGAGTTACTTGATGAGCTCTCGGGTGAGCTCAACTCGAGCTGATCACGAAGCTCCAAGAAGCTCCAGGTGAGCTACTTGGTGAGCTCCAAAGTGATCTACTTGGAGAGCTCCCTTGCGAGGTCCTCAGTGAGCTACTCGGTGAGCTCACAAAGCGAGCTCAAGTCAACCTACTCTGGTGATTGAGTTACTTAGTGAGATCCTAGGTGAGTTGTTAGGTGAGCTCCCTGGTGAGCTACTTGGCAAGCTAATCGATGAACTGCAAGGTGAGCTACAAGATGAGCTCAAGGTGAGTTGGTAAGGTGAGCTCCTTAGTGAGCTCAAGGTGACCTAGTAAGTCAAGCTGATAGGTGAGCTCCCATGTGAGTTGGAAAGGTGAGTTGTCAGGTGAGCTCCTATGTGATTTTTTAGGTGAGATGCTTTATGAGCTCCTTGGTGAGTTCAATTTGAGCTTCTCATCAAGCTCCCTTTCGAGCTCAAGGTGAGATAGAAAGGTAAGCTATCAGGTAAACTCCCAGGTTAGTTTCTTGGAAAGCTCAAGTCAAGTTGTTCTATGAGCTCTTGGGTGAACTACTTACTCAGCTCCCACTTGAGCTCTTAGGTAAGCTATTCAGTGAGCTCAAGTGAGCTTAAAGGTGAGATTGTTTCAGTAATCTCTTAGGTGAGCTTACATGTGAGCTACCAGATGAGCTCAAGGTGAGTTGGCAAGGTGAGCTCAAGGTGAGTTGGAAAGGTGAGTGGTCAAGTGAGCTCCCTGAGTGTGAGTTACCAAATGAGCTCCAGGAGAGCTCAAATCAAGCTGATCAAAAGCTCCATAAGAGCTCCTAGGTGAGCTACTTATCAAGCTATTAAGTGAGCTACCACATGATCTTAGGTGAGCTCCCAAGTGAGCTACTAGTGAGCTCCCAAGTGAGGTCCCAGTAAGCTCAAAAGAGCTCAAGTCAACCTACTTGGTGAGTTTCTTAGTCAAGTGAGGTGAGCTCTTAGGTGACCTACTTGGTGAGCTACTTGAAAACTCGAGGTGAACTACCATATGAGCTCAAGGTGAATTGGAAAGGTGAGCTCTGAGTGAGTTCAAGGTGAGCTGATAGGTGAGCTCCCATGCAAGTTGGTAAGGTGAGATGTCAAGTGAGCTCCCATGCGAGTTTTTGAGTGAGCTACTTGATGAGCTGACCTGCTCGAGAGCTCTTGGGTGAGCTCAAGGTGAGATGGCAAGATGAGCTATCAAGCTAGCTCCTGGTGAGTTTCAGAAAGCTTAAGTTAAGTTGCTCGAAGAGCTCTTAGGTGAGCTACTTACTAAGCTCCCAATCAAGCTCCTAGGTGAGTTTCTTGGTGAGCTCCTAGAGTGAGTCAAGGTGAGCTTGGCAGCAATATCTTAGGTGAGCTTTACATGTGAGCTTAGATGATGAGCTCAAGTGAGCTAGCAGGTGAGCTCAAGGTGAGTTGGCAAGGTGAGCTCAAGGTGAGTTAGCAAGTGAAAGCTCAAGAGTGAGCTCAAGGTGAGCCACAGAGTGAGCTCCAGGTGAGGTGCTCTGGCAGTGAGCTACTCAGGATGAGCTCAACTTGGTGAGATGATTTAGTGAGTGAGCCAAGGTGATGAGCTACTTGGTGAGTTGTTTAGTGAGTCCCATGTGAGCTACTCGATGAGTTGAACTCACAAGTGAGCTCAAGTCAACCTACTAGTGACCTACTTGGTGAGCTCCCTAGGTGAGCTATTAGGTGAGCCCAGGTGAGCTACTTGGTGAGCTATTGATGAAATTTGAGGTGAGCTACCAGATGAGATCAAGGTGATTTTGTAAGTTTAGCTCCTCGGTGAGCTCAAGGTGAGATGGAAAGGTGAGCTAGCAAGGTGAGCTACAGCAGTGAGCTCCCATGCATGTTTTCGTGTGAGTTGGTTGATGAGTTCCTTAGGAAGCTCAAGTCGAGCTTACTTGGTGAGCTCCCGGTGAGCTCATGGGTGAGATGGTAATGTGAGCTTTCAAGTGAACTCCCAAGTGAGTTTCCAGGTAAGCTCAAGTCGAGCTACTTGTTGAACACCCAGCCAAGCTCCTAGGTGAGCTACTCAGTGAGGTCCCAGGAAAGATCAAAGGTGAGCTTGTTGGTAATCTCTGATCTGAGCTTACATGTGAGCTACCAGATGAGCTCAAGGTGAGTTGACAAGGTGAGATCAAGGTGATTTGACAAGGTGAGATCAAGGAGAGTTGGAATGGTGAGATGTGAGGTGAGCTCCTAGGTGAGCTACTTAGTGAGCTATTAAGTGAGCTCTAGTGAGCTCCCAAGTGAGCTACTTGGTGAGTCTAAGTGAGGTCTCCAAGTGAGCTTCTTGGTGAGCTCACAAGTGAGTGAGATCAAATCAACCTACTTGGTGAGCTACCGGTGAGCTCCAAGTGAGTTGTTAGGTGAGCTACATGGTGAGCTACTTGATGAAATATAAGGTGAGCTACTAGACAAGCTCAAGGTGAGTTGGTAAGGTGATCTCCTAAGCAAGCTCAAGTCGAGCTAGAAAGGCATCCTCATAGGTGAGCTCCCATGTGAGTTTTTAGGTGAGCTATCAGGCAAGCTCCCATGTGAATTTTTAGGTGAGCTACTTGAAAAAATCTTAGGTGATCTCAAGTTGAGCTGCTTGAGAGCTTTTGTGTAAGCTCAAGGTGAGTGACAAGGTGAAATGTCGAGTGAGCTCCAGTAAGTTTTAGGGAATGGTCGATTCAAGCTGCTCGACGAGCTCCTAAGTGAGCTACTTACCAAGCTCCCAGCCAAGCTCTTAGGTGAGTTCCACGGTGAGCTCCCAAGTGATCTCAAAGGTGATCTTTTGGCAATCCGAGGTGAGCTTACATGTGAGCTACCGAGATGAGCTCAAGGTAAGTTCACAAGGCAAGCTCAAGGTGAGATGGCAAGGAGAGCTATTAGGCAAGCTCCTAGGTGAGTTATTTGACGAGCTCCAGGTGAGCTCAACTCAATCTAATTGGTGAGCTCCCGTGATGAGCTCCCACGTGAACTACTTTGTGAGCTATTGGTGAGCTCCCAGGTGAGCTTCTAGAGTGAGCTCCCAAGTGAGCTACTTGGCGAGCTCCCTAGGTGAGATCCATGATGAGCTGCTCGGTAAGCTCACAAGTGAGATCAAATCAACCTACTCGGCGAGCTACTGGTGAACTCCCAATGAGTTGTTATGTGAGCTCCAAGGTGATCTATTATGTGAGCTCATAGGTGAGCTACTTTGCGAGCTACTCGATGAACTCTAAGGTGAGCTACCAAATGAGCTCAAGGTGAGTTGGCAAGGTGAGTTCCTAAGTGAACTCAATGTGAATTGATAAGGTGGTGCTCGACAGTAAGCTCCCATGCAAATTTTAGGTGAGCTACTTGACGAGATCCTAGAGCTAGCAAGGTGAGTGACAAGGTGAGTGAGAGGTGAGCTCCTAGGCAAGTTTCAGGCAAGCTTAAGTCAAGCTACTGACAAGCTCATAAATGAGCTATTTGCCAAGCTCCCAGTGAGCTCTTAGGTGAGCTTCTCGGTGAGCTCCCATGTGACCTCAAAGGTGAGCTTTCAAGCAATCTCTCGAGGTGATCTTACATGTGAGCTACTAGATGAGGTCAAGGTGAGTTGGAAAGTTGAGTCTCAAGGTGAGTTGGTAAGGTGATCCCAAGGTGAGTTGGTAAGGTGAGCTATCGGTGAGCTCCCGTGTGAGTTCCTAGGTGAGTTACTTGATGAGCTCTAGGTGAGTTCAACTCGAGTTGATCGGTGTGCTCCCATAAGAGCTCCATGGTGAGCTACTTGGTGAGTTGTTTAGTGAGCTCCTAGGTGAGTTGTTAGGTGAGTTACCAAGTAAGCTACTTGGTGAGCTCCCAGTCAGTCTCTAGTGAGCTGATCGATGAGCTCATAATCTAGCTCAAGTTAACCTACGGTGAGCTACTTAGTGAGCTACCAGTGAGCTATTAGGTGAGCTACTTGATGAGCTACTCAATGAAACTCGAAGTGAGATACCATATGAGTTTAAGTTGAGTTAGTAAGGTGAGCTCATCAATGAGCTCAAGGTGAGCTGGCAAGGTGAGCTGATAGGCGAGCTCCCATGCATGTTTCTAGGTGAGCTATCAGATGAGCTCCCATGTGAGTTTTTAGGAGAGTTGCTTGATGATCTCTCCTGATGAGCTCAAGTTGAGCTTCTCGGCTAGCTCTTGGGAGAGCTCAAGGGGATATGGTAAGGTGAGCTTTCAGGAAAGCTCCTAGGTGATTTTCTGGGAAATCTCTAGTTGAGTTGCTAGATGAGCTCTTAGGTGAGCTGCTTGCTGAACTCCCAGCTAAGTTCCTATTTAATCTCCCATGTGAGCTCGAGAGGTGAGCTTGTCAGCAATCTCTCGAGGTGAGCTTACATGTGAGGTACCAGATGAGCTCAAGGAAAGTTAGTAAGGTGAGCTCAAGGTGAGTTGGTACTTCTAGCTTAAGGTGAGTTGGCAAGGTGAGCTATCAAGTGAGCTCCCAAGAGAGTTCCCAAGTGAGTTACTTGACGAGCTCCCGAGTAAGCTCAACTCAAGCTGATCGGTGAGCTCCCAAAAGAGCTCCCGAGTGAGCTACTTGGTGAGCTATTTGGTGAGCTCCCGTAAGAGCTCCCTGAGTGAGCTACTTGGTGAGCTCCAAAGAGAGCTTCTTGGTGAGCTCCAGAGAGGTCCTTAGCAAGCTGCCCTGTGAGCAAACAAGTGAGCTCAAGTCAACCTACTCGGTGAGCTGCTCGATGAGCTCCCAAAGTGAACTATTAGGTGACCTCCCATGTGAGCTATTATGTGAACTCCTAAGTGAGCTACTTGGCAAGCTACTCTATGAACTCCAAGGTGAGCTACCACATGAGCTCAAGGTGATTTGGTAAGGTGAGTTGATGGTGAGCTCCCAAAATATCTCCTAGGGTGAGCTATTTGGTGAGCTCCCGTGAGTGAGTTGCTAAGTGAGCTCCCATGTAAGGTCCCCGATGAGCTACTTGGTGAGCTCGAAGCCAGCTCAAGCCAACCTACTTGGTGAGCTCCTAGGTGAGTTGTTAAATAAGCTCCTAGGTGAGCTAGTCGATGAGCTTCGAGGTGAGCTACCAGACGAGCTCAAGGTGAGTTGGCAAGGTGAGCTCCAAGAAAGCTCAAGGCGAGCTAGCAAGGTGAGTTGATATGTGAACTCCCATGCGAATTAGCAAGGCAAGCTATTAGAGGAGCTCCCATTTGAGTTTTTGGTTGACCTTATTGATAAGCTACCAGGTGACCTAAAGTCAAGCTACTCTCCGAGAGCTCCTAGGTAAACTAAAGGCCAGCTATCGTGTGAGTTTCAAGGAAAACTAAATTCAAGCTTCTCCATGAGCTCCTAGGTGAGATACTTGCTGAGCTCCTAGCCAAGCTCCTAGGTGAGCTACTTGGTGAGCTCCTACGTGAGCTCAAAGGTGAGTAATGTGAGCTTACATGAGCTCAAGGTAGCTCAAGGTGAGTTGGTAAGGTGAGCTAAAGGTGAGTTAGAAAGGTGAGCTATCAGATGAGCTCGATGAGCTTCGAGGTGAGTACCCATGTGAGTTACTTTATGAGCTCCCAGGTGAGCTCAACATAAATTAATTAGAGAGCTCCCACAAGAGCTCCTGAGTGAGCTACTTGGTGAGCTCCCAAGTGAGGTCCCAAGTGAGTTACATGGTGAGCTCACAAGCGAGCTCAAGTCAACCTACTCGGTGAGCTCTTAGGTGACCTATTAGGTGAGATCCCAAGTGACCTAATTGGTGAGCTACTTGAAGAACTCCAAGGTGAGCTACTAGATGAGTTCAAGATGAGTTAGCAAGGTGAGCTCTATAGAGAGCTCAAGGTGAGCTCGCAAGGTGAGCTATTAGGTGAGCTCCCATGTGAGTTGGTAAGGTGAGCTATCAAGAGAGCTACCATATGAGTTTTGAGTGAGGTACTACACGAGCTCCCGAGTGAGCTCACATCAAGCTACTTGGCATGCTCCTAGGTGAGCTTAAGGTGAGTTAGTAAGGTGAGTGTCAGGTGAGCTCCTAGGAAAGTTTTCGAGTAAGCTCAAGTTGAGCTACTTGATGAGCTCCGGGTGAGCTATTTGCTAAGCTCCCAACCAAGCTTCTAGGTGAGCTACTCGGTGAGCTCAAAGCTAAGCTTGTTGGTAATCTCATAGGTGAGCTTACATGAGAGCTACCAAATGAGATCAAGGTGATTTGGTGAGTTCAAGTCGAGTTGGCAAGGTGAGTCATCGAGCATGCTCCCAGAAAGTTTTTGGGCAAGCTCATGTCGAGATGCTCAATGAGCTCCTATGTGAGCTATTTTCCGAGCTCACGCCCGAGCTCCTTGGTGAGCTACTCGGTGAGCTCCAAGGTGAGCTCAAAGTTGAGCTTGTCAATAATCTCATAGGTGAGCTTAGATGAGAGCCACTAGTTGAGCTCAAGGTGATTTTGGTGAGCTCAAGTTGAGTTGGCAAGGTGAGTTGTCATGTGAACTCCCGGGTGAGTTACTCGATAAGTTCTCGGTGAGCTCAACCGGAGTTGATCGGTGAGCTCCCGTAAGAGCTCCTAGGTAATTTATTTGGTGAGCTATTTGGTAAGCTCCTAGCGAGCTCCCAAGAAAAGCTACTTAGTGAGCTCCTGTGAGGTCCCTAGTGAGTTGCTTTGGCAAGCTCACAAGCAAGCTCAAGTCAACCTACTCGGTGAGCTACTCGGTGAGATTCCAGGAGAGCTATTAGGCAACCTCCCGAGGTGAGATGTTAGGTGAGCTCCCAAGTGATCTACTTGGTGAGCTACTTTATGAACTGAACTCGAGGCGTGCTACCCGACAACTCAAGGTGAGTTGGCAAGGTGAGCTGCTCAACTAGCTCAAGGTGAGATGACAAGAAGAGCTAATAGGTGATCTCTCATGTGAGTTGGTAAAGTGATATGTCGAGTGAGCTCACATGTGAGTTTTGAGTGAGCTACTTGACAAACTCCCGAGTGAGCTCAAGTCGAGCTGCTCGACGAGCACTTATGTGAGCTCAAGGTGAGTGTGGTAAGGTGAGCTATTAGGTGAGCTCCCAGGAAAGTAATCTCATAGGTGAGCTTACATGAGAGCTACTAGATGAGCTCAAGGTGATTTGGCATGGTGAGCTCAAGGTGAGTTGACAAGGCAAGCTCAAGGTGAGCTATTAGGTGAGCTCAAGGTGAGTTACTAGGTGAGTTACTCTATAAGCTCCCAAGTGAGCTAAATTTGAGCTGATCGGTAACCTCCTAGAAGATATCCTAGGTGAGCTCCCAAGTCAGCTCGCTAAGTGAGCTACTTGGTGATATCAAGGTGAGGTCCTCTAGGGAGCTGCTTGGTGAGCTCACAAAGCGAGCTCAAGTCAGCCTACTCGGTGAGTTTCTTGGTGAGATCCCAAGCAAGCTCCCAGAAAGTTTTTGGGCAAGCTCAAGTTGAGCTTCTCGATGAATCCTCGGGTGAGCTACTTGTAGAGCTCCCAGCTAAGATCCTCAATGGAGCTACTCGGTGAGCTCTAAGGTAAGCTCAAAGTGAGCTTCTTGGTAATCTCATAGGTGAGCTTACATGAGAGCTACCAGATGATCACAAGGTGATTTGGCAAGGTGATCTCAAGGTGAGTTGCCAAGGGAAGATTAAGGAAAATTGACAAGGTGAGTCAGTCAGTGAGCTCCCAAGTGAGTTACAAGTTGAGTTACTTGTTGAGCTCTAGTTGATCTCAACTCGAGTTGATTGGTAACCTCCTAGAAGAGCTCCCGGGTGAACTACTTTGCAAGCTGTTGGTGAGCTCTCAGTGAGCTTCCAAGTGAGCTACTTGGAGATCTAGTAGGTGAGGTCCTCGGGGAGCTACTCGGTGAGCTCACAAATGAACTCAAGTTAACCTACTCAGTGAGTTGCTTGGTGAGATCCCAAGTGAGTTGTTAGGTGAGCTCCCAAGTGAGCTACTTGCGAGATGCTTGACAAACCGTGAGGTGAGCTACCAAACAAGCTAAAGGTGAGTTAGTAAGGTGAGCTCCTTAGTGAGCTCAAGGTGAGCTGGTAAGTCAAGCTGATAGGTGAGCTCCCATGTGAGTTGGGAAGGTGAGTTGTCAGGCGAGCTCCTATGTGAGTTTTCGGGTGAGCTGCTTGATGAGCTCCCAAGTGAGTTCAAGTCGAGCTACTCATCGAGCTCCTAGTCGAGCTCAAGGCAAGCTAACAAGGTGATCTATCAGGAAAACTCCCAAGTGAGTTTCTTGGAAAGCTCAAGTTGATCTGCTCTACGAGCTCCTAGGTGAACTACTTGCCTAGCTCCCAGCCAAGCTCCTAGGTAAGGTACTTGGTGAGCTCCCAAGTGAGCTCAAAGGTGAGCTTGTCAGCAATCTCTAAGGTGAGCTTACATGCTAGCTACCAGATGAGCTCAAGGTGAGTTGGCAACGTGAGCTTAAGGTGAGTTGGCAATGTGAGCTTTCAGGTGAGTTCCAGTAGGTGAGTTACTCAACGAGCTCCCATGTGAGCTCAAATCAAGCTGATTGGAAAAATCCCATAAGATCTCCTAGATGAGCCACTTGGCAAGCTATTCGGTGAGTTCCCGAGGTGAGATGCTAGGTTAGCTCCTAAGCGAGCTACTTTACGAGCTCCCAAGTGAGGTCCCTGGTGAGCTGCTCAGTGAGCTCACAAGTGAGCTCAAGTCAACCTACTTGGTGAATTACTCAGTGAGCTCCCAAGTGAGATATTAGGTGAGCTCCCAAGTGAGTTGTTAGGTGAGCTCCCTAGGTGAGATACTTGGAGATCTTCTCGATGAACTCCAAGCAAAGCTACCATACGTTCTCAAGGTAAATTGGCAAGGTGAG
The DNA here is from genome assembly GCA_018340775.1 of Taxus wallichiana var. yunnanensis. Lineage (NCBI taxonomy): Eukaryota > Viridiplantae > Streptophyta > Pinopsida > Cupressales > Taxaceae > Taxus > Taxus wallichiana. The sequence goes on along the minus strand of CM031238.1, from coordinate 34,725,846 downwards.
CTCTGAGCAAGCTCAAGGTGAACTCCCATACAAGTTGGCAAGCGAGCTATCAGAAGGACCTCCCATGTGAGTTTTTGAGCTACTTGATGAACTTCTTGGGGAGCTCTTTGGTGAGCTCAAGGTGAGATGCCAAGGTGAGCTGTCATCGAGCTAGCTCCCAGGTGAGTTTCTAGGCAAGCTCAAGTCAAGATGCTCGACTGAGCTCTGGGTGAGCTACTTGCTAAGCTCCCACCGAGCTCCTAGGTGAGCTTCTTGGTGAGGTCTTAGATGAGGTAAAAGGTGAGCTTGGGTAATCTCTTAGGTGAGCCTACATGTGAGTTACGAGATGAGCTCAAGATGATAGTATGCATTGCGAGCTCAAGGTGAGTTGGCAAGGTGAGTGAGTCAAGGTGAGTTAGCAAAGTGAGATATCGGGGAGATCATAGGTGAGTTCCCATGTGAGTTACTTGATGAGATCCCAGTGAACTCAACTTGAGCTGATCGGTGAGCTCCCAGAAGAGCTCCTAGAAATGATCTAATTGGTGAGTTGTTTGGTGAGCTCCCAAGTGAGCTATAAGGTGAGCTCCTGTGGTGAAAGCAACAAGGTGATCTTCTAGGTGAGGTCCCTAGTGAGCTGTTTGATGAGCTCATAAGTGAGCTCACAAGTGAGCTCAATCAACCTACTTAGTGAGCTACTCGGTGAGCTCCCAGGTGAGCTATTAGGAGAGATCCCAAGCAAGCTACTTGGTGAGCTGCTCGACAAACTTCAAGGTGAGTTTTCAATGTTAACTAATCAGTGACCTCAAGGTGAGCTGGTAAGGAAAGTTAGAAAAGTTACTCCCATGCATGTTTTTGGGTGAGCTACGTGACGAGCTCCGAATGAGCTCAAGGTAAGGTGCTCGGATGAGCTTTGGGTGAGCTCAAGGTGAGCCAGTAAGGTGAGTAGTTAAGTGAGCTCCCAGGTGAGTTTCTAGGCAAGCTCAAGTTGAGGTGCTCGATGAGGTCTTAGCCGAGTGCCCAAGCCAGATCTCCTAAGTGAGCTACTTGGTGAGGTCCCGAGTAAGCTCAAAGGTGAGCTTGTTGGTAATCCTTGATGTGAGCTTACATGCGAGCTACTAGATGAGATCAAGGAAAGTTGACAAGGTGAGCTCAAGGTAAGTTGGAAAGGTGAGCTATTAGGAAAAATCCTAGGTGAGCTACTTATTGAGCTATTCGGTGAGCTCCAAGGCAAGCTTCTAGGTGAGATCCCAAGTGAGCTAATTGGCAAGCTCCCAAGCGAGGTCTCCAAAGTGAACTACTTTGTGAACTCACAAGCAAGCTCAAGTCAACCTACTCGACAAGCTACTCGGTGAGCTCAAAGGTAAGTTATTAGGGAAGCTACATGATGAACTATAAGGTGATCTACCGAGATGAGCTCAAGGTGATATCCTATGTGAGCTCAAGGCAAGATGGCAAGGTGAGGTGGTAGGTGAGCTCTCATGCAAGTTTTTGGGTGAGCTATCAGGTGAGCTCCCATGTGAATTTTCATGTGAGCTACTTGAAAAACTCCCGAGTGAGATTAAGTTGAGCTACTCGAGAGAGCTTCTTTTCCAGCTCAAGGTGAGCTGAAAATTGAACTGTCAGTGAGCTCCCAAGTGAGTTTTGGAATGTTCAAGTTGAGCTACTTGACGCACTCCTGGGTGACCTACTTGCCGAGCTCCTAGGTGAGCTACTCAGTGAGCTCCTAGGTGAGCTCAAAGGTGATCTTGTTGGCAATCTCTAAGGTGAGCTTACATGTGAGCTACCAAATGAGCTCAAGGAAAGTTCATAAGGTGAGCTCAAGGTGAGTTGGTAAGGAGAGTCAGTCAAGTGAGCTCCTAGGTGAGTTACTCGATGAGCCCCGGGGTGAGTTCAATTTGAGAGCTGAGTCGGTCCCAGCTGAGCTACTTGGAAAGCTGTTTGGTCAGCTCCCAGGCGAGCTACTGGTGATTTCCCAAGCAAGCTACTTGATGAGATCCCGAGATGAGGTCCTCGACAAAGCTACTCGGTAAGCTCACAAGTGAATTCAAGTTAACATACTTGGTAAGCTACTTGGTGATCTCCCAAGTGAGCTATTAGGTGAGCTCCCAGGTGTGAGCTATTAGGTGAGCTCGCAAGCGAGGTACTTGCGAGCTTCTTGATGAACTCTTAGGTGAGATACCAAACAAGCTTAAGTTGAGCTTACAAGTTGAGCTCCTTAGCAAAATCAAGGTGAGCTAGCAAGGAGAGGTGACAAGTGAGCTCCTATGCAAGTGAGCCGGGCAAGGTAAGCTCCAAGGTGAGTTTTCAAGTGAGCCGCTTGATCGGATCCTAGGTGAGCTCAAGTTGAGCTACTTGGTGAGCTCTTGTGTAAGTTCAAGGTGAGTGTCAAGTGAGCTCAGAAAGTTTTCAGAAAGCTCAAGTCGAGCTATTTCATGAGCTCGAGAGGTGAGCTACTTACCAAGCTCCTAGTTAAGCTCCTAGGTGAGCTCCCGTGAAAGCTCAAAGGTGAGCTTGTCAAGAATCTCCGATGTGATTTATATGTGAGTTGGCAAGTTGAGCTCAAGGCGAGTTGGCAAGGTGAGCCCAAGTTGAGTTGGTAAGGTGAGCTATCGTGTGAGCTCCGAGGTGACTTCCTAGGTGAGTTACTCGATGAGCTTGAGGGCGAGTTCAACTCGAGCTGATTGGTGAGATCCCATAAGATCTCTCCTAGGCAAGCTACTTGGTGAGTTGTTTAGTGAGCTCCCACATGAGCTGTTAGGTGAGCTCCCAAGTGAGCTACTTGTAAGCTACCAGAAAGGTCTCGGTGAGCTGATTGGTGAGCTCATAAGTTATCTCAAGTCAACCTACTCGGTGAGCTACTTGGTGAGATCCCTGAGCTAGTTAGGTGAGCTACTCAACAAACTCCGAAGTGAGATACAGATGAACTCAAGGTGAGTTGGTAAGGTTAGCTCCTTAGTGACCTCAAGGTGAGCCGGCATGGTGAGCTGATGGGAAAGCTCCCATGCGAGTTTCTAGGTGAGCTATCGAGATGAGATCCCATGTGAGTTTTGGGTGAAGCGCTTGATGAGATCCCGGGTGAGCTCATGTCGAACTACTCAAAGAGCATCTACATGAGCTCAAGGTGAGATGATAAGGTGAGTTATCAAATAAGCTCCCATGTATGTTTTTGGAAATGCTCAAGTTGAGTTGATGGATGAGCTCCTGGGTGAGTACTGCTTATCGAGCTCCCATCCAGAGCTACTCGGTGAGCTCCTACGTGAGCTCAAAGCGTGATCTTGTTGGAAATATCGCTTAGGTGAGATTACATGTAAGCTACCATATGAGCTCAAGGGAATTTTGCAAGGAGAGCACAAGGTGATTTGGCAAAGCAAGCTCCCAGGTGAGTTACTCGATGCACTCTCTGGGTGAGTTCAACTCGAGGTGATTGTTGAGCTCCCGAGTGAGCTCACAGTGAACTAGTTCAAAAATCTTCTTGATGAACTCCAAGGTGAGCTACCAAACAAGTTCAAGGTGAGTTGTTAAGGTGAGCTCCTCAATGAGCTAAAGGTGAGCCGACAAGGTGAGCTAACATGCAAGCTTGCATGTGAGTTGGTAAGGTGAGATGTCATCCGAGCTCCCATGTGTGTTTTTAGGTGAGCTGCTTGATGAGATCCAGGTGAACTCAAGTCAAGCTACTTGGTGAGCTCTGTGTGAGCTAAAGGTGAGCCGGCAAGGTGAGTGTCATGTGAGATCCCATGAGAGTTTCAGCAGTAAGTTCAAGTTTAGTTGCTCGACAAGCTCCTAGGTGAGCTACTTGTTGAGGTCCCATCTAAGCTCCTAGGTGAGCTTATTAGTGAGCTCCCAGGTGAGCTCAAAGGTGAGCTTGTCAGCAATATCTAAGGTCATCTTACATGCAAGCTACTAGATGAGGTCAAGGTGAGTTGGCAAGTTGAGCTCAAGGTGAGTTGGCAAGGTGAGCCCAAGGTGAGTTAGCAAGGTGAGCTATCAGTGAGCTCCCAAATGAGTTCCTAGGTGAGTTACTCAATGAGCTCCGAGTGAGTTCAACTTGAGCTAATCGGTGAGCTCCCATAAGAACTCCTAGGTGAGATACTTGGTGAGCTGTTCAATGAGCTCCAGTGAGCTCTAGCTAGGTGAGATCCCAAGTGAGCTAATTGGTGAACTCCTAGGTGAGGTCTCCGGTGAGCATATCAATAAGCTCACAAGTGAGTTTAAGTTAACCTACTTGCAAGCTACTTAGTTAGCTCCCGGGTGAGCTACTTGATGAGCTACTTGATGAACTTGAAAGTGTGATACCATAAGAGCTTAAGGTGAGTTGGCAAGGTGAGCTACTTTGTGAGCTCAAGGAGAGGTGGCAAGGTGAGATGATAGGTGAGCTCCCATGTGAGTTTCTAAGTGAGCTATCAAGTGAGCTACCATGTGAGTTTTCAGGTGAGCTATTTGACAAGCTCCTGGATGAGCTCAAGTTAAGCTACTGGCTAGCTCTGGGTGAGCTCAACGGGATCTAGTAAGGCAAGCTATCGGTGAGCTCTAAGGTGATTTTCTATTAAAGCTCTAGTTGAGTTACTCAATTAGCTCCTGGGAAAGCTACTTACCGAGCTCCCCCAAGATCCTAGTTGAGCTCGCAGTGAGCTCTGGTGGTGAGTATTTTGGCAAATCTCGACGTGAGCTTACATGTGAGCTACTAGATGAGTTCAAGGCAAGTTATTAAGGTGAGATCAAGGCAAGTTGGTAAGTCTAGCTCAAGGTGATTTGGAAAGGTGAGCTATTAGGCAAGCTCCAAGGAGAGTTCCCAGGTGAGTTACTAGATGAGCTCCCAGGTGAGCTCAACTCGAGATGATCGGTGAACTCTAAAAGAGCTCCTAGGTGAGCTACTTGGTGAGTTGTTTGGTGAACTCCCAAGTGAGCTGCTAGGCAAGCTCTAATGCGAGCTACTTGGTAAGCTCGCCGGTGAGGTCCCCATGAGCTACTTAGTGAGCTCACAAGTGAGCTCAAGTTAACCTACTCGCGAGATTCTCGATGAGCTCAAAGGTGAGTTGTTAGGTGAGCTCCCGAGTGAGCTATTTAGGTGAGCTACTTAGTGAGCTCCTAGGTGAGCTCAAAGGTGATCTTGTTGGCAATCTCTAAGGTGAGCTTACATGTGAGCTACCCAAGATGAGCTCAAGAAAAGTTCATAAGGCAAGCTCAAGGTGAGTTGGTAAGGAGAGTTGTGAAGTGAGCTCCTAGGTGAGTTACTCGATGAGCCCCGGGTGAGTTCCATTTGAGTTGGTAGGTGAGCTACTTGGAAAGCTGTTTGGTCAGCTCCAAGCTCAGGCGAGCTACTAGGTGATTTCCCAAGCAAGCTACTTGATGAGCTCCCATGTGAGGTCCTCAAAAGCTACTCAAGTAAGCTCACAAGTGAATTCAAGTCAACCTACTTGGTAAGCTACTTGGTGATCTCCCAAGTGAGCTATTAGTTGAGCTCCCGGGTGAGTTATTAGGTGAGCTCAAGTGAGGTACTTTGCGAGATTTTGATGAACTCTTAGGTGAGATACCAAATAAGCTTAAGTTCAACTTACAAGTTGAGATCCTTAGCAAAATCAAGGTGAGCTAGCAAGTGAGAGGTGACAAGTGAGCTCCTATGCAAGTTGGCAAGGTAAGCTCCTAGGTGAATTTTCAAGTGAGCTAGCTTGATCGAGATCCTGGTGAGCTCAAGTTGAGCTGCTCGGTGAGCTCTTGTGTAAGTTCAAGGTGAGTGTCAAGCGAGCTCCTAGGAAAGTTTTTAAGCAAGCTCAAGTCGAGCTATTTCATGAGCTTAGAGGTGAGCTACTTACCAAGCTCCTAGTTAAGCTCCTAGGTGAGCTCCCAGAAAGCTTAAAGGTGAGCTTGTCAAGAATCTATGATGTGATCTTATATGGGAGTTAGCAAGTTGAGCTCAATAAGAGTTGCAAGTTGAGCTCAAGGTGAGTTGGCAAGGTGAGCCCAAGTTGAGTTGGTAAGGTGAGCTATCGGGTGAGCTCCGAGGTGACTTCCTAGGTGAGTTACTCGATGAGCTCGTGGGGGAGTTCAACTCAAGCTGATTGGTGAGATCCCATAAGATCTCCTAGGCAAGCTACTTGGTGAGTTGTTACGTGAGCTCCCACATGAGCTGCTAGGTGAGAGCTCCCAAGTGAGCTACTTGATAAGCTACAGGAAAGGTCTGGCGAGCTGATCGGTGAGCTCACAAGTTATCTCAAGTCAACCTACTCGGTGAGCTACTTGGTGAGATCCCTGTTGAGCTGTTGAGTGAGCTACTCAACAAACTCCGAAGTGAGATACCAGATGAACTCAAGGTGAGTTGGTAAGGTTAGCTCCTTAGTGACCTCAAGGTGAGTGGCAAGGTGAGATGATGGGCAAGCTCCCATGAGAGTTTCTAGGTGAGCTATCGATGATATCCCATGTGAGTTTTGGTGAAATGGCTTGATGAGATCTGGGTGAGCTCATGTCGAACTACTCGAAGAGCATCTACATGAGCTCAAGGTGAGATGATAAGGTGAGTTGTCAAATAATCTCCCATGTAAATTTTTGGGAATGCTCAAGTTGAGTTCTTGGATGAGCTCTGGGTGAGCTACTTGCCGAGCTCCCATCCGAGCTACTCGGTGAGCTCCTATGTGAGCTCAAAGGTGATCTTGTTGGAAATATTTGAGGTGAGATTACATGTAATCTACCATATGAGCTCAAGAAAATTTTTCAAGGAGAGTACAAGGTGATTTGGCAAAGTAAGCTCCCAGGTGAGTTACTCGACGTGCTCCGGGTGAGCTCAACTCAAGGTGATTATTGAGCTCCCGAGTGAGCTCACAAGCTGAACTACTTCAAAATCTTCTTGATGAACTCCAAGGTGAGCTACCAAATAAGTTCAAGGTGAGTTGTTAAGGTGAGCTCCTAAGTGAGCTCAAGGTGAGTGACAAGGTGAGCTAACATGTGAGCTTGCATGCGAGAGTTGGAAAGGTGAGCGAGTCACGCGAGCTCCATGTGTGTTTTTAGGTGAGCTGCTTGATGAGATCCTGGGTGAACTCAAGTCAAGCTACTTGGTGAGCTCTGTAGGTGAGCTAAAGGTGAGCTATCACGTGAGCTCCCAAGCTCCTGGGAGATTTTGCGGGTAAGCTCAAGTTTAGTTGCTCGACAAGCTCCTAGGTGAGCTACTTGTTGAGGTCCCATCTAAGCTCCTAGGTGAGCTTATTAGTGAGCTCCCAGGTGAGCTCAAAGGTGAGCTTGTCAGCAATATCTAAGGTCATCTTACATGTAAGCTACTAGATGAGGTCAAAGCGAGTGAGTTGGCAAGTTGAGCTCAAGGTGAGTTGAGCAAGATGAGCCCAAGGTGAGTTAGCAAGGTGAGCTATCAGGTGAGCTCCCTAGATGAGTTCTTAGGTGAGTTACTCAATGAGCTCTGAGTGAGTTCAACTTGAGATAATCATTGAGCTCCCATAAGAAGCTCCGGGTGAGATACTTGGTGAGCTGTTCGGTGAGCTCCCAAGTGAGCTGCTAGGTGAGATCCCAAGTGAGCTAATTGGTGAGCTCCCGGTGAGGTCTCCAAAGTGAGCATATCGATAAGCTCACAAGTGAGTTTAAGTTAATCTACTTGGAAAGCTACTTAGTTAGCTCCCAGTGAGCTACTTGATGAGCTACTCGATGAACTTGAAAGTGAGATACCATAAGAGCTTAAGGTGAGTTAGCAAGGTGAGCTACTTCGTGAGCTCAAGGAGAGAGTGGCAAGGTGAGATGATAGGTGAGCTCCCATGTGAGTTTCTAAGTGAGCTATCAAGTGAGAGCTCCCATGTGAGTTTTCAGGTGAGCTATTTGACAAGCTCCTAGATGAGCTCAAGTTAAGCTACTCGGCTAGCTCTTTGGTGAGCTCAATGGGATCTAGCAAGGTAAGCTATCGAGTGAGCTCTAAGGTGATTTTCTAGGAAAGCTCTAGTTGAGTTACTCAATTAGCTCCTGGAAAAGCTACTTACCGAGCTCCCACCAAGCTCCTAGTTGAGATCCCAGGTGAGCTCAGTGGTGAGTATTTTGGAAATCTCTGACGTGAGCTTACATGCGAGCTACTAGATGAGTTCAAGGTAAGTTATTAAGGTGAGATCAAGGCAAGTTGGTAAGTCTAGCTCAAGGTGATTTGGAAAGGTGAGCTATTAGGCAAGCTCCTAGGAGAGTTCCCAGGTGAGTTACTAGACGAGCTCCCAGGTGAGCTCAACTCGAGATGATCGATGAACTCTAAAAGAGCTCCCGGGTGAGCTACTTGGTGAGTTGTTCGGTGAACTCCCAAGTGAGCTGCTAGGAAAGCTCTAATGTGAGCTAGTTGGTGAGCTCCTAGGTGAGGTCCCTTAGGTGAAGCTACTTAGTGAGCTCACAAGTGAGCTCAAGTTAACCTACTCCGCGAGATGCTAGGTGAGCTCAAAGGTGAGTTGTTAGGTGAGCTCCCAGGTGAGCAGTTAGGTGAGCTACTTAGTGAGCTCCTAGGTGAGCTCAAAGGTGATCTTGTTGGCAATCTATAAGGTGAGCTTACATGCGAGCTACCAGATGAGCTCAAGGAAAGTTCATAAGGCAAGCTCAAGGTGAGTTGGTAAGGAGAGCTGTCAAGTGAGCTCCTAGGTGAGTGAGTTACTCGATGAGCCCCGGGTGAGTTCAATTTGAGGTGGTCGGTGAGCTACTTGGAAAGCTATTTGGTTAGCTCCAGGTGAGCTACTGGTGTGTGATTTCCCAAGCAAGATACTTGATGAGCTCCCAGGTGAGGTCCTCAAAAGTTACTCGATAAGCTCACAAGAGAATTCAAGTCAACCTACTTGGTAAGCTACTTGGTGATCTCCCAAGCGAGCTATTAGGTGAGCTCCGAGGTGAGCTATTAGGTGAGCTCGCAAGTGAGCGTGAGTACTTCGTGAGCTTCTTGATGAACTCTTAGGTGAGATACCAAACAAGCTTAAGTTGAGCTTACAAGTTAAGCTCCTTAGCAAAATCAAGGTGAGCTAGCAAGGAGAGGTTACAAGTGAGCTCCTATGTAAGTTGGCAAGGCAAGCTCCCAGTGAGTTTTCAAGTGAGCTGCTTGATCATGAGATCCTAGGTGAGCTCAAGTTGAGCTGCTCGGTGAGCTCTGTAAGTTCAAGGTGAGCTGTCAAGTGAGCTCCAGAAAGTTTTCAGGCAAGCTCAAGTCGAGCTATTTCATGAGCTCGGAGGTGAGCTACTTAGCAAGCTCCTAGTTAAGCTCCTAGAGTGAGCTCCCAGAAAGCTCAAAGGTGAGATTGCTCAAGTAATATCTCGATGCGATCTTATATGTGAGTTGGCAATTTGAGCTCAATGAGAGTTGGCAAGTTGAGCTCAAGGTGAGTTGGCAAGGTGATCCCAAGTTGAGTTGGTAAGGTGAGCTATCGGTGAGCTCCGAGGTGACTTCCTAGGTGAGTTACTCGATGAGCTCAAGGGCGAGTTCAACTCGAGCTCAATTGGTGAGATCCCATAAGATCTCCTAGGTGAGCTACTTAATGAGTTGTTCAATGAGCTCCCACATGAGTGCTGCTAGGTGAGCTCCCAAGTGAGCTACTTGGTGAGCTCCAGTACCAGAAAGGTCTCCGGAGGAGCTGATTGGTGAGCTCACAAGTTATCTCAAGTCAACCTACTCGGTGAGCTACTTGGTGAGATCCTGTGAAGTGAGGTGTTAGTGAGCTACTCAACAAAATCCAAAGTGAGATACCGAGATGAACTCAAGGTGAGCTGGTAAGGTTAGCTCCTTAGTGACCTCAAGGTGAGCTGGAAAGGTGAGCTGATGGGCAAGCTCCCATGCGAGTTTCTAGGTGAGCTATCGAGATGAGATCCCATGTGAGTTTTCAGGTGAAGCTGCTTGATGAGATCCTAGGTGAGCTCATGTCGAACTACTCGAAGAGAATCTACATGAGCTCAAGGTGAGAGATGATAAGGTGAACTATCAAATAATCTCCTATGTAAGTTTTTGGGAATGCTCAAGTTGAGTTCTTTGGATGAGCTCCTCTGGGAGATCTTCTTGCCGAGCTTCCAAAGCTGCTTGGTGAGGTGAGCTCCTACGTGAGCTCAAAGGTGATCTTGTTGGAAATCTCTCGAGGTAAGATTACATGTAAGCTACCATATGAGCTCAAGGGAATTTTGCAAGGAGAGCACAAGGTGATTTGGCAAAGTAAGCTCCCAGTGTGAGTTACTCGACGCGCTCCCGAGTGAGCTCAACTCGAATTCAAGTGATTGTTGAGCTCCCGAGTGAGCTCACAGGTGAACTACTTCAAAATCTTCTTGATGAACTCCAAGGTGAGCTACCAAACAAGTTCAAGGTGAGTTGTTAAGGTGAGCTCCTCAATGAGCTAAAGGTGAGTGACAAGTTGAGCTAACATGCGAGCTTGCATGCAAGGTGAGTTAGCAAGGTGAGCTCCTGTCATGCGAGCTCCCATGTGTTTTTAGGTGAGCTGCTTGATGAGATCCGGGTGAACTCAAGTCAAGCTACTTGGTGAGCTCTGTGTGAGCTAAAGGTGTCTTAGCAAGGTGAGTGAGTCACGTGAGCTCCGGTGAGAGTTTGAGTAAGCTCAAGAGCTAGTTGCTGAACAAGCTCCTAGGTGAGATACTTGTTGAGGTCCCATATAAGCTCCTAGAGCTCCAGTGAGCTGTCACGTGAGCTCCCATGTGTGTTTTTAGGTGAGCTGCTTGATGAGGTCCTAGGTGAACTCAAGTCAAGCTACTTGGTGAGCTCCTGTGTGAGCTAAAGGTGTCTTGGCAAGGTGAGTGAGTCATGTGAGCTCCCAAGAGAGTTTACTGAGGTAAGCTCAAGTTTAGTTGCTCGACAAGCTCCTAGGTGAGATACTTGTTGAGGTCCCATCTAAGCTCCTAGGTGAGCTTATTAGTGAGCTCCCTGTGTGAGCTCAAAGGTGAGCTTGTCAAGTAATATCTAAGGTCATCTTACATAGATGAAGCTACTAGATGAGGTCAAGGCGAGTTGGCAAGTTGAGCTCAAGGTGAGTTGGCAAGATGAGCCCAAGGTGAGTTAGCAAGGTGAGCTATCGTGTGAGCTCCCAAATGAGTTCCTAGGCAAGTTACTCAATGAGATCCCGAGTGAGTTCAACTTGAGCTAATCGGTGAGTTCCCATAAGAACTTAGGTGAGATACTTGGTGAGTTGTTCAGTGAGCTCCCAGGTGAGCTGCTAGGTGAGATCCCAAGTGAGCTAATTGGTGAGCTCCCAGGTGAGGTCTCCAGTGAGCATATCGATAAGCTCACAAGTGAGTTTAAGTTAACCTACTTGGCAAGCTACTTAGTTAGCTCCCAGGTGAGCTACTTGATGAGCTACTCGATGAACTTGAAAGTGAGATACCATAAGAGCTTAAGGTGAGTTGGCAAGGTGAGCTACTTCGTGAGCTCAAGGAGAGGTGGCAAGGTGAGATGATAGGTGAGCTCCCATGTGAGTTTCTAAGTGAGCTATCAAGTGAGCTCCCATGTGAGTTTTCAGGTGAGCTATTTGATGAGCTCCTGGATGAGCTCAAGTCAAGCTACTCGGCTAGCTCTTGGGTGAGCTCAATGGGATTTAGCAAGGCAAGCTATCAGGTGAGCTCCAAGGTGATTTTCTAGGAAAGCTCTAGTTGAGTTACTCAATTAGCTCCAGAAAGCTACTTACCGAGCTCCCAACCTAAGCTCCTAGTTGAGCTCTGCAGTGAGCTCAGTGGTGAGTATTTTTGGAAATCTTTGACGTGAGCTTACATGCAAGCTACGAGATGATTTCAAGGCAAGTTATTAAGGTGAGATCAAGGCAAGTTGGTAAGTCTAGCTCAAGGTGATTTGGAAAGGTGAGCTATTAGGCAAGCTCCAAGGAGAGTTCCCAGTGAGTGAGTTACTAGATGAGCTCCCAGTGAGCTCAACTCGAGATGATCGGTGAGCTCCTCTAAAAGAGCTCCCAGTGAGCTACTTGGTGAGTTGTTCGGTGAACTCCCAAGTGAGCTGCTAGGAAAGCTCTAATGCGAGCTAGTTGGTGAGCTCCCAGGTGAGGTCTCTTGAGCTACTTAGTGAGCTCACAAGTGAGCTCAAGTCAACCTACTTAGTGAGATGCTCGGTGAGCTCAAAGGTGAGTTGTTAGGTGAGCTCCCAGGTGAGATGTTAGGTGAGCTTCCAAGTGAGCTACTTGGTGAGCTACTTTGGATGAACTCGAGGTAAGCTACAGACAAGCTCAAAGTGAGTTGGCAAGGTGAGCTCCTCATCAATCTCAAGGCAAGATGGAGGGGTTAGCTCCCATGTTATTTGGAAATACGAGGTGAGCTGTTAGGTGAGCTCCCATGTGATTTTTGCGCAGTGAGCTACTTGACAAGCTCTCGGGTGATGTCAAGTCAAGCTACTTGGTGAGCTTCTGATGAGCTCAAGGCATGCTTTGGAAAAGTTAGCTATCAAGTGAGCTCCTAGGTGAGTTTTTAGGAAAGCTCTAGTCGAGTTGCTTGACAAAATCCTAGGTGAGCTACTTGCCAGTGAGCTCCCCGGTGAGCTCCTAGGTGAGCTACTCAGTGAGCTCACAGTGAGCTCAAAGGTAAGCTTGTCAAGAAAATCTGCGGTGAGATTACATGCAAGCTACCAAAGGAGCTCAAGGTGAGTTGGTAAGGTGAGCTCAAGGTGAGTTGGTAAGGCAAGATGTTAGGTGAGCTCCTAGGTGAGTTCAAAGTCGAGTTACTAGATGAGCTCCCAGGTGAGCTCAACTCGAGTTGATCTGTGAGCTCCCAGAAGAGCTCCCGGGTGAGCTACTTGGCAAGTTGTTTTGTGAGCTCCCAGTGAGATTTGCTAGGTGAGCTCCCAAGTGAGCTACTTGGTGAGCTCCTTTGTAAGATCCCAGTGAGCTACTTGGTGAGCTCACAAGCTAGCTCTTGGTCAAGTCAACCTACTCATCGACCTACTCGGTGAGCTCCTAGGTGAGGTATTAGTCAAGCTCCTAGGGTAGCTACTCGATGAGCTTCGAGGTGATGTTCAAGATGAGCTCAAGGTGAGTTGGCAAGGTGAGCTCCTAAAGCAAGCTCAAAGAGTAAGAGTAAGGTGAGCTCCCATGTGAGAGGCAAGGTGAGTTGTTAGGTGAGCTTCCTTGTGAGTGGTAAGGCTAGCTACTGAGTGAGTTTCTAAGTAAACTCAAGTTGAGTTGCTCAAAGAGCTCCCGGGTGAGCTATTTATCGAGCTCTCAGCTCTTCGTGCTCCTAGGTGAGCTACTCAGTGAGCTCCCAGGTGAGCTCAAAGGTGATTTTGTCAGGAATCTCTAAGGTGAACTTACATGTGAGCTACTAGATGAGCTCAAGGTGAGTTGGAAAGGTGAGCTCAAGGTGAGTTGGTAAGGTGAGCTAAAGGTGAGTTAGAAACATGAGCTATTAGACGAGCTCCCGGTGAGTACCTAGGTGAGTTAATCGATGAGCTCCTGGGTGAGCTCAACTCGAATTAATCAGAGAGCTCCCAAAAGAGCTCCTAAGTGAGCTACTTGGTGAGTTGTTTGTAAAGCTCCTGGGAGAGCTGCTAGGTGAGCTCATAAGTGAGCTACTTGGTGAGCTCCAGGTGAGGTCCCCAGTGAGCTACTCAATGAGCTCACATACGAGCTCAAGTCAACCTACTCGGTGAGCTCCCAGGAGATCTATTAGGCAAGCTCCTAGGTGAGCTATTAGGTGAGCTCCAAGGTGACCTACTTGGTGAACTACTCGATGAACTCTGAGGTGAGCTACTAGATGAGCTCAAATCGAGTTGGCAAGGTGTGCTCCTCAGCAAGCTCAAGGTGAGATAATAGGTGAGCTCCCACGTGAGTTGGCAAGGTGAGCTATCAAGTGAGCTCCCATGTTATTTTTCAAGTGAGTTACTTGACGATCTCTAGAGTAAGCTCACATCGAGCTACTTGGCGAGCTCATAGGTGAGCTCAAGGTGAGCTGTCAGGTGAACTCTTAGGTAAGTTTTCGGGAAAGCTTAAGTCAAGCTACTCGATGAGCTCCTAGGTGAGCTATTTACCGAGCTCCAAGCCGAGCTTATAGGTGAGCTTCTCGGTAATCTCATAGGTGAGATTACATGAGAGCTACCATATGAGCTCAAGGTGATTTGGTGAGCTCAAGTCGAGTTGGAAATGTAAGCTCAAATCGAGTTGGTAAGGTGAGCTCATCACGTGAGCTCCTAGGAAAGTTACTCAATGAGCTCCCAAGTGAGCAACTAGATGAGTTATTCAGTAAGCTCCCAAGTGAGCTAATAGGTGAGCTCTTAAGTGAGCTACTTGGTGAGCTCCCATGTGAAGTCCCAGTGAGCTGCTCGGTGAGCTCACAAGTGAGATCAAGTCAACCTAATCGTTGAGCTACTCGGTGAGCTTCTAGGAGAGCTGTTAGGTGAGCACCCGGAGAGAGAGTGTTAGGTGAGTCCAGAGTGAGCTGTTAGGTGATGTCCTAGGAAAGCTACTTGGTGAGCTACATGATGAACTTCGAGGTGCTACTAGATGAGCTCAAGTCAAGTTGGAAAGGTGAGCTAATCAAGGTGAGATAATAGGTGAGCTCCCACATGAGTTGGTGAGGCAAGCTATTAGTGCTAGCTCGCATGTGAGTTTTTGAGTGAGTTACTTGACAAGCTCTTGAGTGAGCTCAAGTCGACCTCTTGGCAAGCTCTTACGTGAGCTCAAGGTGAGTTGGTAAGGTGAGTGTCAGGATAAGCTCCCAAGAAATTTTTCAAGAAAATCAAGTTGAGCTACTTGATGTGCTCCTATGTGAACTACTTGTGAGCTCCCAACCTGATCTCTTAGGTGAGCTACTGGTGAGATCCAAGGTGATCTGAACCCGAGCTTATCAATAATCTCATAAGTGAGCTTACATGAGGGCTACAAGATGAGCTCAAGGTGATTTGGCAAGGTGAGATCAACGTGAGTTGCCAAGGAAAGCTCAAGGTGAGTTGGCAAGGTGAGCTCTCAGGTGAGCTCCCAAGTGAGTTCTCAGGTGAGTTACTCGATGAGCTCCCGGGTGAGCTCAACTCGAGCTGATCGAAAGCTCCTAGAAGAGCTCCTAGGTGAGCTACTTGGTGAGGTGAGCTCCCAAGTGAGCTACTTGGTGAGCTCTTAAGTGAGGTCCTCGACGAGCTACACGATGAGCTCACAAGTGAGTTGAAGTCAACCTACTCGGTGAGTGACTATTCAATGAGATCCTAGGTGAGCTCCCATGTGAGCTACTTGGAAAGCTACTCAATGAACTTTGAGGGCAGCTAATAGATGAGCTCAAGGTGAGTTGGTAAGGTGAGCTCCTCAGTGAGTTCAAGGTGAGATGGTAAGTCAAGCTGATAGGTGAGCTCTCATGTTAGTTGGTAAGGTGAGTTATCGGAGAGTTCCTAAGTGAGTTTTTAGGGTGAGCTATTTGATGAGCTCATGGGTGAGTTCAAGTCGAGCTACTTGGTGAGCTCCTCGGGTGAACTTCTTTCCTAGCTCCCAAGTGATTTTCATGGAAAGCTCAAGTCGAGCTACTCTAAGAGCTTCTAGGTGAATTACTTGCCAAGCTCTAAGCTGAGCTCCTAAGTAAGCTACTTGGTGAGCTCCCAGGTGAGCTCAAAGGTGAGCTTGTAGGTAATCTCTAAGGTGAGCTTACATGTGAGGTACTAGATGAACTCAAGGTGAGTTTATAAGGTGAGCTTCTAGGTGAGTTCCCAGGTGAGTTACTCGACGAGCTCCTAGGTGAGCTCAAATCAATTTGAACATCAAGCTCCCATAAGAGCTCCCAGGTGAACTACTTGGTGACCTATTTCGGTGAGTTCCTAAGTGAGTGCTAGGTGAGCTCCCAAGCAAGCTACTTTCTAAGCTCTCCTGTGAGGTCCCCGGTGAGCTACTCTCGGTGAGCTCATAAGTGAGTTCAAGTCAACCTACTAGACGAGTTGCTTAGTGAGATACCAGTGAGTGAGCTATTAGGCATGTGAGCTCCTAGGTGAGCTATTAGGTGAGCTCTCGGGTGAGCTACATGGTGAGCTACTTGATGAACTCAAGGTGAGCTACCATACCATGAGCTCAAGGTGAGATCAAGGAAAATTGAGCAAGGTGAGCTATTGAGTGAGCTCCCATGTAAGTTTTCAGCTGAGCTGCTTGACGAGCTACTCGGTGAGCTCTTGGGTGAGCTTAAGGTGAGATGGCAAGGTGAGTTGTCATGCTAGCTCACAGTGAGTTTCCAGTGCAAGCTCAAGCTCAAGTTGAGATTCTGATGAGCTCCGGGTGAGCTGAGCTGAGCTAAGGTGAGCTCCTAGATGAGCTCCTTGGTGGGGTCAAAGGTGAGCTTGGTGGTAATATCTTAGGTGAGCTTACATGTGAGCTACTAGATGAGCTTAAGGTAAGTTGGCATTGCGAGCTCAAGGAGAATTGGCAAGGTGAGCTCAAGGTGAGTTATCAAGGTGAGCTATTAGGTGAGCTCCCAAGGTCAAGTTCCCACGTGAGTTACTCGTGAGCTCCTGAGGTGAGTTCCTCAAGTGAGCTCAACTCGAGCTGATCGGTGAGCTCCCAGAAGAGCTCCTAGATGAGCTACTTGGTGAGTTGTTTGGTGAGCTCCCAAGTGAGCTATAAGGTGAGCTCACACGTGAGCTAGAAGGTGAGCTCCCAGGTGACCTACAAGGTGAGCTTCTAGGTGAGGTCCTTAGTGAGCTACTCGATGAGCTCAAAAGTGAGCTCAAGTCAACCTACTTAGCGAGCTACTTGGTGAGCTCCCAATGAAAGGTGAAAGCTCCTCCAGTTAGTGGTGAGCTCCTAGGTGAGCTACTTGGTGAGCTACTCAATGAACTTCAAGGTGAGCTACCAGATGAGATCAAGGTGAGTTTGCAAGGTCATCTCCTCAGTGAGCTGAAGATGAGCTGGTAAGGGGAGTTGGAAAAGTGAGCTACTGTGTGAGTTCCAATATATGTTTTCAGAAAAGCTCGCTTGATGAGCTCCTGAGTGAGCTCAAGTCAAGCTGCTTGGTGAGCTCCTATGTGAGCTCAAGGTGAGCTGGTATGGTGAGCTATCAGGTGAGCTCCTAGGTAGGTTTTTGGGCAAGCTCAAGTCAAGCTCCTCTACGAGCTCCTAGCCTAGCTCCAAGCCGAGCACCCAGAATGTTTACGGGTAAGCTCAAGTTGAGCTACTTACCAAGCATCTAGCTGAGCTCCTAGGTGAGCTACTTGGTGAGGTCCCAGGAAAGCTCAAAGGTGAGCTTATCGGTAATCTCTAATGTGAGCTTACATGTGAGCTACCAGATGAGCTCAAGGTGAGTTCACAAGGTGAGCTCAAGGTGAGTTCTGACAAGGTGAGCTCAAGAGTGAGTTAGAAAGGTGAGCAACTTAGTTCTATTTAGTGAGCTCTCCAAGGTGAGCTTCTAGTGAAAGCTCCCAAGCAAGCTATTTGGTGAGCTCCTAAGTGAGGTCTTTGGTGAGTTACTCGGTGACCTCACAAGCGAACTCAAGTCAAACTCAAGTGACCTACTCGGTGAGCTCCCAAGTGAGTTTTTTTGTGAGCTACATGGTGAGCTACTTGATGAACTCTGAGGTGAGATACCAGACGAGCTCAAGGTGAGTTGGCAAGGTGAGCTCCTCAAGGTGAGCTCAAGGTGAGTTGGTAAGGTGAGATGGTAGGTGAGCTCTCATGTGAGTTTTTGGGTGAGCTATCAGGCTAGCTCCCATGTGAGTTTTTAGGTGAGCTACTTGACAAACTCGAGGTGAGCTCAAGTTGAGCTACTTAGAGAGCTTCTACGTGAGCTCAAGGTGAGTGATTAGTTTAGGTGAGCTCCCAGGTGAGTTTTTGGGAATGCTCAAGTCAAGCTGCTCAATGAGCTCCTAGGTGAGCTACTTGTTGAGCTCCCATCCAAGCTCCTAGGTGAGCTGCCGGTGAGCAGAGCAAGGTCAAAGGTGATCTTGTTGGAAATCTCTTAGGTGAGCTTACATGAGAGCTACCATATGAGCTCAATGTGAGTTGGTAAAGGTGAGCTCAATGTGAGTTAGAAGGTGAGTGTCAAGGTGAGCTCCCAAGTGATTTCCTAGGTGAGTTACTCAATGAGATCCCTAGGTGAGTTCAACTCGAGCTGTTCAACTTGAGCTGATCATTGAGCTCTTATAAGAGATCCCAGTGAGCTACTTGGCAAGCTATTTGGAAAGCTCGTAGGTGAGCTACTAAGTGAGCTCCCAGTGAGCTGTACTTGGTGAGCTATTCCTAGTGGTGACTCATGAGGCAAGCTCCCAAGTGAGCTATTGTCGTGAGCTCCCAGTGTGAGTCCCAGACGAGATACTCGGAAAGCTCACAAGTGAGCTCAAGTCATGTGAGCTACTCGTGAGTGAGCTCCAAGGTGAGCTGTTAGGTGAGCTCCCAGGTGAAGTTTTAGGTGATCTCTCAAGTGAGCTACTCAATGACAAGTGAGCTCGATGAACTCCTAGGTGAGCTA
Source organism: Taxus wallichiana var. yunnanensis (assembly GCA_018340775.1). Taxonomy (NCBI): domain Eukaryota; kingdom Viridiplantae; phylum Streptophyta; class Pinopsida; order Cupressales; family Taxaceae; genus Taxus; species Taxus wallichiana. The sequence goes on along the minus strand of CM031238.1, from coordinate 34,707,501 downwards.
CCAAAGGAGCTTAGTGAGCTCAAGGTGAGTTGGCAAGGTGATCTCTCGCTTAAGAACTCATGTGGTGATCGGTGACAAGAAAGCTCCCATACAATTTTCAAGGTGAGCTCCATGTGAGTTTCTTGGAAAGCTTAAGTTGAGATACTCAATGAGATCCTAGGTTAGCTACTTTGAAAGCTAAACTCCTACAATGAGCTCCTAGGTGAGCTACTTGTGAGCTCCTAGGTGAGCTCAAAGGTGAGCTTTTAGATGAATCCTAGGTGATCTCAAATGCAAGCTGCTCATGCAAGCTCGAGATGAGGTCAAGGTGACATTGAGCAAGTTAAACTCAAGGTGAGTTATCAAGGTGAACCCAAGGTGAGTTGGCAAGGTGAGCTATCGCAAGGTGAGCTCCTAGGTGAGTTCTAGGTGAGTTACTCGAGGAGCTCCCAGTGAGTTCAACTCGAGCTGTCGGTGAGCTCTTATAAGAGCTCCTGAAGTGACCTACTGCAAGCAAGTGAGTTATTTGGTGAGCTCTAGGTGAGCTGAGCTACAAGTGAGCTCCCAAGTGAGCTACTTGGTGAGCTCTAGGCAAGGTCTCAGCAAACCTCAATTAGTGAGCTCACAAGTGAGCTCAAGTCAACCTACCTGAGGTGAGCTACTTAGGTGAGCTCCCAGTGAGTTACTTTGAGTTACTCGATGAACTCAAGGTGAGCTACCAGATGAGCTCAAGGTGAGTGGCAAGGTGAACTCTTAAGTGAGCTCAAGGTGAGCTCAGTGAGCTCAAGGTGAGCTGATAGGTGATGCTCCCATGTGATTTTCTAGAGCAAGCTAGTGAGAAAACTCCCATGTGAGTTTTTAGGTGAGCTTTTACGATGAGCTCCGATTAGCTCAAGTGAGCTACTGCTAGCTCTCAGCAAGCTCAAGGGATCCGACAAGGCAAGTGAGTATCGAGGTGAGCTCACAAGTGAGTTTTCGGGAAAGCTCTTAGCTGAGTTTCTAGATGAGCTCCTGGTGAGCTACTTTCAAGTTGCCATAGAGCTCCAAGTGCTCTCTAGGTGAGCTCCCAAGTAAGCTCAAAGGTGATCTTATCTGCAAGTAATCTCCGAGGTGCACTTACATGCAAGCTACTGAGATGAGCTCAAGGAAAGTTAGCAAGGTGAGCTTAAGGTGAGTTGGAAAATCTAGCTCAAGGTGAGTTGGAAAGGTGAGCTATTAGGTGAGCTCCCAGGAGAGTTCCTAGGTGATTTACTTCGATGAGCTCCTAGGTGAGCTCAACTTGAGCTGATCAGTGAGCTCCCAAAGAGATCTCCCAAGTGAGCTACTTGGTGAGCTATTCGGTGAAATTCCTAGCAAGCTGCTAGATAGGAGCTCCAAAGTGAGCTACTTGGTGAGCTCCCAAGCAAGCTCCAAGTGAGCTGCTCGGTGAGCTCACCAAGTGAGCTCAAGTCAACCTACTGGTGAGCTCCCAAATGAGCTTTAGGTGAGCTCCCATGCTAGGTGATCTAGGTGAGCTCTAGGTGAGCTACTTGTCAAGTGAGCTACTTGGTGAACTCCTAAGGTGAGCTACCTAAACTGGTGAGCTCACAAGTGATCTTGCAAGCTCTGTCTACTGGTGAGCTCGAGAGAGAGCTAAGTGAGCTCCCGAGTGAGCTACTTAGGTGAGCTCCCAGGTGTTGGTGAGCTCCCAATTGAGTTGGTAGGTGAGCTCCCAATCAAGCTACTTGAGCTCAAGGTGAGCTGGCAAGGTGAGCTCCTCTCAAGCTACTAAGGTGAGCTCAGCAAGTGAGCTCAAGTCAACTTACTTGGTGAGCTCCCAGTGAGATGTTAGGTGTAGCTACCAATGAGCTTTTGAGGTGATCTACTTGTGAGCTCAAAGGTGAGCTCAAGTCAAGCTACTCAAGTGAGCTCCTAGGTGAGCTCAAGGTGAGCTTAGCAAGCAAGTGAGCTATAAGGTGAGTTTCCTCCCGGAGTGAAAAGCTCAGTCGAGCTAGCTTTCGTGAGCTCCCTGGGTGAGTTGTTTGCTGAGCTCCCATATTTGAAGCTCCTAGGTGAGCTACTCGGAGCTCCAAGTGAGCTCAAAGCTGAAGCTTAGTCGGATAATCTCATAGGTGAGCTTACATGAGAGCTACAAATGAGCTCAAGGTGATTTGGTGAGCTCAAACTCAAGTGAGTTGGCAGGTGAGCTCAAGTGAGTTAGGCAAGGTGAGCTCAAGGTGTGAGCTCCAGGTGAGTTACTCAATGAGAGCTCCCAGTGATCTCAACTCGAGCTAATCGGTGAGCTCCTATAAGATCTCCTAAGTGAGCTACTTGAGCGAGCTATTGGCAAGCTCCAATGTGAGCTACCTAGGTGAGCTCCCAAGAGAGCTACTTGGTGAGCTCCCTAGGTGAGTCCCCAGTGAGTGAGCTACTCGGTGAGCTCACAAGTGAGCTCAAGTCAACCTACTTGGTGAGCTACTCGGTGAGCTCTAGGAGAGCTATTAGTGAGCTGAACTCCTAGGTGAGCTACTAGGAGTGAGCTACTTGATGAACTCGAGGTGAGCTACCGAGATGAGCTCAAGGTGAGTTGGTAAGGTGCTCCTCAAGCAAGCTCAAGGCAATGAGCTAGCAAAGGTGAGCTAATAGGTGAGCTCCCACTTGAGTTGGCAAGGTGAGCTATCGTGTGAGCTCAACATGTGAGTTTTTGAGTGATCTACTTGAGCTCTTGAAAACTCAAGTTGAGCTTCTTGATGAGCTCTTAGGTGAGCTCAAGGTGAGCTGGCAAGGTGAGCTATCAAGGTGAGCTCCCAAGAAAGTTTTTAGTTAATCTCAAGTCAAGCTACTCGATGAGCTCCTGGGTGAGCTACTTGTGAGCTCCCAATGAGCTCCTAGTGAGCTACTCGGTGAGCTCCAAGGTGAGCTCAAAGTTGAGCTTGTTGGTAATCTCATAGGTGAGCTTACATGAGAGCTACAAGATGAGCTCAAAGGTGATTTGGCAAGGTGAGCTCAAGGTGAGTTCCAAGGCAAGCTCAAGGCAAGTTGGTAAGGTAAGCTATTATGCAAGGTCCCAGGTGAGTTCCCAGGATAGTTACTCGATGAAATCCCATGTGACCTCAACTCGAGCTGATCGATAACCTCCTAGAAGAGCTCCTAGGTGAGCTAATTGGTGAGTTATTCGGTGAGCTACTAGGCGAGCTACTTGGTAAGCTCCCAAATGAGGTCCTCGGTGAGCTAGTCATTGAGCTCATAATCGAGCTTGGAAGTGAGCTCAAGTCAACCTACTCGGTGAGTTACTTGGTGAGATCCTAGGTGAGCTATTAGGTGAGCTCCAGGTGAGCTACTTGGTGAGCTACTCGATGAACTCCAAGGTGAGCTACCAGATGAGCTCAAGGTGAGTTGGTAAGGTGAGCTCCTCAGTGAGCTCAAGGTGAGCTGGTAAGTCAAGCTAATAGGTGAGCTCCCATGCAAGGTGAGTTGGCAAGGTGAGTGTTGCTCAGGTGAGCTCCTATGTGAGCTTTTAGTGAGATGCTGACTTCAATGAGCTCCTTGGTGAGTTCAATTTGAGCTCTCAGGTGAGCTCCCAGATGAGCTCAAGGTGAGCTCAACTTAAGCATCAGGAAGTTGTGAGGTAAGCTCCTAAGTGAGTTTCTTGGAAAGCTTGTCGAAGCTCTCTAGGACAAGCTCTACTGAGCTCCCTAGGTGAGCTACTTGTGAGCTCCCAAGTGCCTCCCACTGAGCTCCTAGGTAAGCTATTCAAGTGAGCTCAAGTCAAGCTACCAAAGGTGAGAGAAAGGTTAGGTGAGCTCTACTTGGTGAGATGATCTGATGAACTCCATGTGAGCTACAAGATGAACTCAAGGTGAGTTGGCAAGGTGAGCTCGTAGCTCAAGTGAGTTGAGCTAAAGGTGAGCTATTGGCAAGGTGAGCTCCGTGGTGAGTTTTGAGTGAGTTCTAAACAAGCTCCTAGTGAGCTCAAATCGAGCTTATCAAGTGAAAGCTCCCATAAGAGCTCCCAAGTGAGCTACTTGGTGAGCTATTGAGTCAGTCAGTGAGCTCCCACGTGAGATACTAGGTGAGCTCAGTTAGCGAGCTACTAGGTGAGGTCCCCATGAGCTACTAGTGAGCTCACAAGTGAGCAAGAGTGACTCAAAGTGAGTTTCTCGGTGAGCTCCCAGTGTGAGCTTACAGGTGAGCTCCTGAGATGAGCTCAAGGAAACTGGCAAGGTGAGCTGTAAGGTGAGTTGCAAAGGCAAGCTCAAGGTGAACTACCAAGGTGAGAGCTCAAGGTGTGTTGGAAGGATGAGCTAGTGGGTGAGCTCAAGTCAAGCTGGGTAAGCTCCTAGAAGATCTCCAAGTGAGCTACTTTTTGAGTTGTTCATTGAGTTGGTGATCTCCTAATCAAGCTACTTGGCAAGCTCCCATGTGAGTTTTGAGTGAGTGAGCTCTACTTGATGAGCTGCTCGGTGAGCTACTTAGGAGTTGAGCTCAAGGTGAGATCAAGGTGAGATGGAAAGTGTCTATGAGATAGCTCCCAAGTGAGTTTCCAGAGAAAAGCTCAAGTTGAGCTACTCAACGAGCTCTTAGGTGAGCTACTTACTAAGCTCCCAACCAAGCTCCCTAGGTGAGCTACTTGGTGAGCTCTTAGGTGAGGTCAAAGTGAGCTTGGTGGCAATATCTTAGGTGAGCTTACATGTGAGCTACTATGAGCTCAAGGTGAGCTCAAGGTGAGTTGGCATTAGGTGAGCTCAAGGTGAGTTGGAAAGGTGAGCTCAAGGTGAGTTAGCAATGAAAGCTATCAGTGAGCTCCCAAGTGAGTTACTTGATGAGCTCCAGTGAGCTCAACTCGAGCTGAGCTTCGGCTGATGAGTGAGAGCCTAGAATGAGCTCCCAGATGAGCTACTTGGTGAGTTGTTTAGTGAGCTCCCAAGCAGTGAGCTACAAGGTGAGCTCCCAAGTGAGCTACAAGGTGAGCTTCTCAGGTGAGGTCCCCGGTGAGCTGCTCGATGAGCTCACAAGTGAGCTCACAAGTGAGCTCAAGTCAACCTACTTAGTGACCTACTCGGTGAGCTCCCAGGTGAGCTATTAGGTGAGCTCCTAGGTGAGCTACTTGGTGAGCTACTCGATGAACTTTGAGGTGAGCTACCAGATGAGATCAAGGTGAGTTTGCAAGGTGAGCTCCTCAGTGAGCTCAAGGTGAGCTAGCAAGGCAAGTTGGAAAGTGAGCTACTAGTGAGCTCCCATGCATGTTTTTAGGTGAGCCACTTGATGAGCTCGAGAAAGTCAAGTCAAGCTAGCTTAGTGAGCTCTGGGTGAGCTCAAGGTAAGCTGGTAAGGTGAGCTATCAAGGTGAGCTCCGTGAGTTTCGGAAAGCTCAAGTCAAGTGAGCTTGTTGAGCTCCAACTACCTATGGGAAAGCTCAAATGAGAGCCCTTAAGGTGAGCTACAGGTGAGCTCCTCAAGAGTGAGTCCTAGAAAGATTAAAGGTGAGCTATCCGGAAGCTCTAATGTGAGCTTACATGTGAGCTACTAGATGAGCTCAAGGTGAGAGACAAGCAAGTATCAAGGTGAGTTGATAAGGTGAGCTCAAGGTGAGTTGCTTACAAGGTGAGCCATGGTCAGAGGTGAGCTCCTAGGTGAGCTACTTAGTGAGCTATTTGGTGAGCTCCTAGTAAGCTAAGCTTCTAGGTGAGCTCTCAAGGGTGAGCTACTTGGTGAGCTCCCAGTGAGGTCTCTAGTGAGCTTCTCAGTGAGCTCACAAGAAAGCTCAAGTCAACCAGCTTAGTGAGCTCTTGGTGAGCTCCCAAGTGAGTTGTTAAGTGAGCTACATGGTGAGCTACTCGATGAACTCCAAGGTGAGCTACCAAATGAGCTCAAGGTGAGTTGGCAAGGTGAGCTCCTCCTAAGTGAGCTCAAGTGAGATGGACAAGGTGAGCTAGTAGGTGAGCTCCATGTGAGTTTTAGGTGAGCTATCGAGTGAGCTCCCATGTGAGTTTTTAGGTGAGCTACTTGACAAAATCATAGGTGAGCTCAAGTTGAGCTGCTCAGAGAGCTTTTGTGTGAGCTCAAGGTGAGCTGACAAGGTGAACTATAAGGTGAGCTCCTAGGTAAGTTTTTGGGAATGCTCGAAGTTGAGCTGCTCAACGAGCTCCTAGGTGAGCTACTTCACGAGCTCCTAGCCAAGCTCTTAGGTGAGCTCATGGTGAGCTCCCAAGTGAGCTCAAAGGTGATCTTGTTGGAAATCTCGAGGTGAGCTTACATGTGAGCTACTAGATGAGCTCAAGGTAAGTTCCCAGAGTGAGCTCTCAAGCTCAAGGTGAGTTGGTAAGGAGAGCTATCAGTGAAAGCTCCTAGGTGAGTTACTTGATGAGCTCCCTGGTGAGCTCAACTTGAGATCTAATTGGTGAGCTACCGATGAGCTCCTAGTGAGGTGAGCTACTTGGCGAGCTATTTGGTGAGCTCAAGGTGAGCTACTTAGGTGAGCTCCTCGATGAGCTACTTGACGAGCTCCTAGGTGAGCTCCAGATGAGCTACTCAAGGTGAAAGCTCACAAGTGATCTCAAGTGAACCTACTGGTGAGCTACCAAGTGAGATCCCAAGCAATTTGTTATATGAGCTCCCAGTGAGCTGTTAGGTGAGCTCACAGGTGAGCTACTTCACTAGCTCATTGTTGCTCGATGAAAGCTCGAGGTGAGCTACAAAAATGAGCTCAAGGTGAGTTGGCAAGGTGAGCTCCTAAGTGAACTCAATTTGAGTGATAAGGTGACTCGACAGGTAAGCTCTTAGGCATGTGAGTTTTTAGGTGAGCTACTTGATGAGATCCAAGGTGAGCTCAAGGTCATCTTACAAGCCTCGGTGGGAGAGGTCAAGGTGAGTTGGTAAGGTTGAGCTCCAAGGTAATTTTTGGGCAAGCTCAAGTCAAGTTGCTCAATGAGCTCATAGATGAGCTACTCGATCGAGCTCTCCAGTGAGCTCCTAGGTGAGCTCTCGGGTGAGCTCCAGTGACCTCAAAGGTGAGCTTCCCAGCAATCTCCGAGGTGATCTTTCATGTGAGCTACAGATGAGGTCAAGGAGAGTTGGAAAGTTGAGCTCAAGGTGAGTTGGTAAGGTGAGCCCAAGGTGAGTTGGTAAGGTGAGCTATTAGGTGAGCTTCCAGGTGAGTTCCTAGGTGAGTTACTGATGATCTCCTAGAGTGAATTCAACTCGAGCTGATCGATGAGCTCCTATAAGAGCTCCATGGTGAGCTACAAGTGAGCTATTTTGTGAGCTCCATAAGTGAGTTACTAGGTGAGCTAGTCAAAGCTCCAAGCTGGTGAGCTACTGTGTTAGCTCTCTAGTGAGCTCAAGTCAAGTGAGGTCAAAGTGAGCTCAAGTCAGGGGGACTGGTGAGCTGAGCTATCGTGAGCTCCCAGTGAGTTTTATTAAGTGAGCTCTGGTGAGCTACTTGATGAGCTACAGTGAAATCTGAAGTGAGCTACCGATGAGCCCAAGGTGAGTTAAAAGGTGATCTTGTTAGAAAGGTCCTCAAGGTGAGCTCAAGGTGAGATAGCAAGGCAAGTGATAGGAAAAAGCGATAGGTGAGCTCCCATGCGAGTTTCTAGGTGAGCTATCTAGTGTGAGCTCCCATGTGATTTTTTAGGTGAGTTACTTGATGAGCTCCTAGGCTACTTCAAGAGCTCAAGTTGAGCTACTCGAGCTATTCTCTTGGGAGAGCTCAAGGGGATAGTAAGGTGAATTACTTAAGTGAGCTCAGGTGATTTTTTGGGAAAAGCTCTGGTTGAGTTAGTAGATGAGCTTCAGGTGAAAGCTACTTACCGAACTCCCGGTGAGCCAAGTTCCTAGTTGAGCCAAGGTGAGCTCAGAGGTGACTACTTGTGAACAATCTCTAAGGTAAGCTTACATGTGAGCTACCAGAGATGAGCTCAAGGAAAGTTAGCAAGGTGAGCTTAAGGTGAGTTGGTAAGTCTAGCTCAAGGTGAGTTGGCAAGGTGAGCTATCGTGTGAACTCCCAAGAGAGTTCCCAAGTGAGTTACTTGACGAGCTCCTAGGTGAGCTCAACTGAGCTGATCGGTGAGCTTCAAAGTGAGCTCCCAAGTGAGCTACTTGGTGAGCTATTCGATGAGCTCTCGGTGAGCTCCTGAGTGAGCTACTTGGTGAGCTCAAAGTGAGATCCAAAGTGAGCTTTTTGAGCTCCCAAGAGAGGTCCTAGGTGGCAAGCTACTTAGTGAGAAAATAAGTGAGCTCAAAGGTAACCTACTCCATGAGCTAGTCGATGAGCTTCCAGTGAACTGTTAGGTGAGCTCCCAAGGTGAGTCAAGGTTAGGTGAGCTCCTAGGTGAGCTAATTAGTGAGCTACTTGATGAACTAGGAGGTGAGATAGCCACATGAGCTCAAGATGATAAGGTGAGCTCCCAAGTGAGCTCAAGGACTTGAGATCCCAAGTGAGCTCCCATGTGAAGAGATCCTAGGTGATCTATTTAGTGAGATGTTTGGTGAGCTCTAGGTGAGTTGTGAATTACTTGGTGAGCTCCAAGTGAGCTACTTGGTGAGCTCCCCCAAGGTGAGCTCCCTGGTGAGCTACTGGGAGCTCACAAGCCACCTCAGTCAACCTACTTGGTGAGCTCCCTGTGTGACTTGTTAAATTAGGTGAGCTCTTAGGTGAGCTACTCAATGAGCTCTAAGTGAGCTACTAGATGAGCTCAAGGTGAGTTGGCAAGGTGAGCTCCAAGTGAGCTCAAGCTAAGCTCAAGCAAGGTGAGTTGATAGGTGAGCTCCCATGCGAGTTAGCAAGGCAAGCTGTTAGATGAGCTCCCATGTGAGTTTTTGGTTGAGATTATTGATGAGCTACCAGGTGAGCTCAATTAAAGCTACTCAGCAAGCTCCTGGGTGAACTCAAGGTGAGCTGGTAAGGTGAGCTACTAGGTGAGTTTCTAGGAAAACTCAAGTCTAGCTCTCGATGAGCTCCTAGGTGAGATACTTGCTTGAGCTCCTAGTGAGCTCCTAGGTGAGCTACTGCTCAGTGAGCTCCTAGATGAGCTCAAAGGTGAGCTTGTCAATAATCTCTAAGGTGATCTTACATGTGAGCTACTAGATGAGATCAAGGTGAGTTGGAAAGGTAAGCTCAAGGTGAGTTAGCAAGGTGAGCTAAAGGTGAGTTTGCAAGGTGAGCTATGGTGAGCTCCTGGTGAGTACCCATGTGTGAGTTACTCGAAAAGCTCCCAGGTGAGCTCAACTGAATTAATGAGAGAGCTCAAAAAGAGCTCGATGTGAGCTAGGTGTGATCTACTTGGTGAGCTCCTGGTGAGTCCTTGGTGAGTGCTACGGTGAGCTCACAAGTGAGCTCAAGTCAACCTACTCTGAGTGAGCTCCCTTAGGTGAGCTATTGAGGTGAGCTCAAGTCAAGACTGCTTAGCTGAGCTTGACGAAAGCTATAAGGTGAGCTACCACATGAGCTCAGTGAGTTGCAAGGTGAGCTCCTAGGTGAGTGAGCTCAAGGTTGCAAGGTGAGCTAATAGGTGAGCTCCCAGGTGAGAGTTGGAAAGGTGAGCTATAAGGTGAGCTAGTGACCATGGTGAGCTTTTAGGTGAGCTACTTCCAGGTGAAGCAAGCTCACGTGAGGTGAGTTTACTTGGTGAGCTCCTAGGAGAGCTTAAGGTGAGCTCTATCAGTGCAAGCTCCCAGAAATTTTTTGAGTAAGCTCAAGTGAGCTGCTCGATGAGCTCTGGTGAGCTACTTGATGAGCTCCCGGAGTGAGCTTCTCGGTGAGCTACTTTGTGAGCTCTAACATGAGCTCAAGTCAAGTGAGTCCTACTCGGTGAGCTGAGCTCGGTGAGATTCCAAGAGAGCTATTAGGTGAGCTCCCATGTGAGCTACTTAGTGAGCTCGAGATGAGCTACTGAGATGAGCTCTAATGAACTCAAGGTGAGTTGGTAAGGTGAGATTACTCGGCAAGCTCAAGGTTGAGCTTTCAAGAAGAGATAATAGGTGAGCTCCCATTGAGTTGGAAAAGTGATTTGTTAGGTGAGAACTCCCATGTGAGTTTTCGAGTGAGCTACTGACGACCTCCCAAGTGAGCTCAAGAAGAGCTCCTAGTGAGCTATTATGTGAGCTCAAGGTGAGCTAGTAAGGTGAGTGTCAGAGAGCTTCAAGAAATTAATCTCATACAAGTGAGATTACATGAGAGCTACTAGATGAGCTCAAGGTGATTTGAGAAGGTGATCTCAAGGTGAGTTGATCAAGGAAAGCTCAAGGTGAGCTGTCGGTGAGCTCCTAGGTGAGTTACTCGATGAGATCTAAGTGAGCTCAAATCGAGCTGTCTATCGGAAACCTCCTCAAGTTCTGGAAAGGTGAGCTACTTGGTGATCTATTGAGTTGGCAAGCTCCCAAGTGAGCTCTAAGAGAGATATTTGGTGATCTCCTAGGTGAGGTTCTCTAAGTGAGCTCTGGTGAGCTCCAAGTGAGCTCAAGTCAACCTACTCGATGATTTTAGCTTAGTGAGACCCCAGGTAAGCTCCCAAGAAAGTTTTCAGAAAGCTCAAGTTGAGCCTGCTGGACAAGCTCCCAGTGAGCAAGGGTGAGCTCTTGTTGAGCTCCCAGCCTAAAATCCTAGGTGAGCTACTTAGTGAGCTCCAAGGTGAGCTCAAAGATGAGCTTCTTAGTAATCTCATAGGTGAGCTTACATGAGAGCTACCAGATGAGCTCAAGGTGATTTGGAAAGGTGAGCTCAAGGTGAGTTTCCAAGGTAAGCTCAAGGCAAGTTGATAAGGTGAGCTGTCAAGGAGGTGAGCATCCAGGTGAGTTACCATGTGAGTTACTTGATGAGCTCCTGAGTGAGCTCAACTCAAGATGATCGAGTGAAACCTCCTAGAAGAGCTCCTAGGTGAGCTACTTGATGAGTTGTTGATGAGCTCCCAGTGAGCTCCCAAGTGAGCTACTTGGTGATCTCATAGGTGAGGTCCTTGGGAGCTACTGGTGAACTCACAAGTGAGCTCAAGTCAACCTACCTACTGGTGAGTTGCTTAGTGAGATCCGAAGTGAGCTATTAGGTGAGCTCCTAGGTGAGCTACTTGGTGAGCTGCTTCGAAAACTGAGGTGAGCTACCAAATGAGCTCAAGGTGAGTTGGTAAGGTGAGGTCCTCGGTGAGCTCCAAGGTGAGTTAAGAAGGTGAGTTATCGAGCTCAAGGTGAGCAAGCTCCTATGTGAGACAGGTGAGCTCCTATGTGAGTTTTCGTGAGAGTTGTGAGTTCAAAGTCAAGCTATGCTCGGAGAGCTCCTAGGTGAGCTCAAGGTGAGATGGCAAGGTGAGCTATGAGGTAAACTCTCATGTGAGTTTCTTAGAAAGCTCAATTTGAGCTTTTCTCTACGATCTCCTAGGTGAACTACTTGCCACTCCTAGCCAAGCTCCTAGGTAAGCTACTCGGTGACTTCCCAAGTGAGCCCAAAGGTGAGCTTGTCAGCAATCTCTGAGGTGAGCTTACATGCTAGCTACAAGATGATCTCAAGGTGAGTTGACAACGCGAGCTCAAGGTGAGTTGGCAAGGTGAGCTTTGAGTCAAGTTCCCAAGTGAGTTACTCGATGAGCTCCCATGCGAGCTCAAATCAAGCTGATTAGCAAGCTCCCATAAGAGCTCCCAGATGAGCTACTTGGCAAGCTATTCGGTGAGCTCCCAAGGTGAGATTAAGATAGCTCCTAAGTGAGGTCCCTAGTGAGCTACTCGGTGAGCTCACAAGTGAGCTCAAGTCAACCCTCCTGGGTGAGTTGCTTGGTGAGCTCCTGTGAAGCTATTAGGTGAGCTCCAGTGAGTTGTTAGGTGAGCTCCAAGGTGAGATACTGATGAGCTACTTGACGAACTATGAGGTGAGCTACCATACGAACTCAAGTTAAATGGCAAGGTGAGCTCCTAAGTGAGCTCAAGGTGAGCTCTCATGTGAGTTGTTAAAGGTGAGCTATCGAAGTGACCTCCCATGTGAGTTTTGGGGTGAACTACTTGACAAGCTCTGGGTGAGCTCAAGGTGAGATGCCAAGGTGAGCCTGAGCGACTAGCTCCTAGGTGAGTTTCTAGGTAATCTCAAGTCAAGCTGCTCGCCGAGCTCCCGGGAGGTACTTGTTGAGCTCCAAGCTAAGATCCTAGGTGAGCTACTTGGTGAGGTCTAAGGCAAGGTCAAAGGTGAGCTTCGGTAATCTCTTAGGTGAGCCTACATGTGAGCTACCAGATGATCAAGGATAGTTGGCATATGTGAGCATAAGGTGAGTTGGCAAGGTGAACTCAAGGAAAGTTAGCAAAGTGAGCTATCAGGTGAGCTCCCGTGTGAGTTCCCACATGAGTTACTCTTGATGAACTCCCAGGCGAGCTCAACTCGAGCTGATCAATTAGCTCTCAGAAGAGCTCCCAAATGAGCTACTTGGTGAGTTATTTGGTGAGTTCCGAGGTGAGCTATAAGGTGAGCTCCCAAGGAGAGCTACAAGGTGAGCTTCTAGGTGAGGTCCCTGGTGAGCTACTTAATGAGCTCACATGTGAGCTCACAAGTGAGCTCAATCAACCTACTTAACAAGCTTCTCGGTGAGCTCCCAGGTGAGATGTTAGGTGAGATCCCAGGTGTAAGCAAATTGGTGAGCTACTCGATGAACATCAAGGTGAGCTACTAGATGAGATCAAGGTGCTTTTTTCAAGGTCAGCTCCTTAATGAGCTCAAGGTGATCTAGTAAGGCAAGTTAGAAAAGTGAGCTACCAAGCTAGCTCCAATGCATGTTTTTGGGGGAGCTACTTGTGAGCTCCCGAGTGAGCTCAAGTTGAGTTGCTCGATGAGTTCCCGGGTGAGCTAAAGGTGAGTGAGCTGGTAAGGTGAGATATTAAGTGAGCTCCGAGTGTGAGTTTTGGCCAAGCTCAAGTGAGCTACTGACGAGATCCCAACCAAGCTCCAAGCCGAGTGCCCAAGCAGAGATCCTAGGTGAGCTACTCGATGAGGTCCTAGGAAAGATCAAAGGTGAGCTTGTGGTAATCTCTAACATGACCTTACATGCGAGCTACTAGATGAGCTCAAGGTGAGTTGACAAGGCAAGCTCAAGGTGAGTTGACAAGGTGAGCTCAAGGCAGTGAGTTGGAAAGGTGAGCCCTGTCAAGTGAGCTCCTATGTGAGCTACTTAGTGAAGTATTTAGTGAGCTCCAAGGAAAGCTCTAGGTGAGCTCCTAAGTGAGCTACTTGGCAAGCTCCTAAGTGAGGTCTTTAGTGACTTGCTTGGTGAGCTCACAAGTGATCTCAAGTCAACCTACTCGATGAGTTACAGGCTGAGCTCCTAGGTCGGAGCTGTTAGGAGAGCTACATGGTGAGCTACATGGTGAGCTTATAGGTGAGGTATCATGTGAGTTTTAGGTGAGCTATCAAGTGAGATCCCATGTGAGTTTTCATGTGACCTACTTGAGAACTCCTAGGTGAGCTTAGGTTGAGCTGCTCAAAAGAGCTTCTACGCAAGCTCAAGGTGAGCTCCTAGGTGAAAATTTGAACCTGTCAAGTGAGCTCCCAAGTCATTTTTTTGGAATGCTCAAGTTTATCTACTCGACGAGCTCCTGGATGAGCTACTTGCCGAGCTCTCATTCAGAGCTCCTAGGTGAGCTACTCGTGAGCTCCCAAGTGAGCTCAAAGGTGATCTTGTTGGAAATCTCTAAGCTGAGCTTACATGTAAGATACGAGATGAGCTCAAGGCAAGTTCATAAGGTGAGCTCAAGGTGAGTTAGCAAGGAGAGCTAGCAGTGAGCTCCCAGGTGAGTTACTCGACGAGCCTCCGTGTGAGTTCCCAGTGAGCTATCGTGTGAGTTCCCAACCAAGCTACTTGGTGAGCACCAGGTGAGCCCCGATGAGCTATTTCTCGGTAAGCTCACAAGTGAGCTCAAGTCAACCTACATGGAAAGCTACTCGGTGAGCTCCCAGCTCCCAAGTGAGCTATTAGGTGAGCTATTAGTCAAGCTCGCAGGAGAGGTACTTCACGAGCTACTCGATGAAATCTTAGGTGAGCTACCAAATGACACGCTCAAGGTGAGGTTGTAAGTTGAGCTCCTTAGTGAACTCAAGTTGAGCTAACATGTGAGCTCCCATGCAAGTTCGCAAGGCAAGCTCCCATGTGAGTTTTCAAGCAAGCCGCTTGACAAGATCCCGTGTGAGTTCAAGTCAAGCTTCTCGGAAAGCTCCTGTGTGAGCTCAAGGTGAGTTAGAAAGTTGAGCTCAAGGTGAGTTAGAAAGGTGAGCCCAAGTTAAGTTGGTAAGGTGAGCTATCGTGTGATCCAGGTGACTTCCTAGGTGAGTTACTCGATGAGCTCTTGGGTGAGTTTAACTTGAGCTGAATGGTGAGCTATTCAGTGAGCTCCTAGGTGAGCTGCTAGGTGAGATCCCAAGTGAGCTACTTGGTGAGCTCCCATGTAAGGTCTTTGGCGAGATGATTGGTGAGCTCACAAGCTAGCTCAAGTAAACCTACTTGGTGAGTTACTCAAAGTGAGATCCCAAGTGAGTTAAAGCGAGCTACTTGATGAGCTACTAAATAAAATCTGAAGTGAGATACCATATGAGCTCAAGGTGAGTTGGTAAGGTTATCTCCTTAGCAACCTCAAGGAAAGCTAGCAAGGTGAGTTGATGGGTGAGCTCTCACGTGAGTTTCTAGTGAGCTATCAAGTGAGCTCTAATGTGATTTTTTAGGAAAACTACTTGATGAGATCTTGAGTGAGCTCATGTCGAGCTGCTCAAGAGCATCTACATGAGCTCAAGGTGAGATGACAAGGTGAGCTGTTAAATGAGCTCCCATGTAAGTTTTGGGAATGCTAAGGTCGAGTTTCTGACGAGCTCTTAGGTGAGCTACTGCCGAGCTCCCACCGAGCTCCTAGGTGAGCTACTCAGTGAGCTCTAGGTGAGCTCAAAGGTGATCTTGTTTGTAATCTCCGATGTGAGCTTACATGTAATCTACCGGATGAGCTCAAGGAAAGTTGGTAAGGTGAACTCAAGGTGAGTTAGCAAAGTGAGCTATCAACCGAGGTCCTACATGATTTCCCACATGAGTTACTCAATGAGCTCCTAGGTGAGATCAACTCGAGCTGATCGGGTGAGCTTCCGTAAGAGCTCCCAAATGAGCTACTTGGTGAGTTATTTGGTGAGCTCCCAGAGTGAGCTATAAGGTGAGATCCCAGGTGAACTACAAGGTGAGCTTCTAGGTGAGGTCCTGGTGAGTTACTCGATGAGCTCACATGTGAGCTCAATCAACCTACTTAGCCAATTGCTTGGTGAGTTCCCAAGTGAGTCAGTTAGGTGAGATCCTAGGTAAGATACTTGGTGAACTACTCAAAAAAAACTTCAAGGTGAGCTATGAGATGATATTAAGGTGAGTTGTCAAGGTCACCTCTTCAATGAGCTACATGATGAGCTCCCGAGTGAGCTATTAGTGAGTTACATGATGTGCTCACGAGTGAGCCCAAGTTGAGTTGTTTAGTGAGCTCCCGGGTGAGCTAAAGGTTAGCTAGT
>CM031238.1:34625813-34691944 GCA_018340775.1 Taxus wallichiana var. yunnanensis | reverse complement strand
TTAATTAAAATACTTATGGGATTTTCTTGAGTCAAACTTCCTACCAAAACTAGATGCTTTATGCCCAACGGACATCTAGACCTCTAAATTATATAATAGACTACTCCTTGAAGGACAGACTATATGCCAAACTATTGCTGCTATTATCTAAAGACTTCTCCCCCAAAGGAAAGCTATACATACATACACGCATCTGCTACTATAAATAGATCGCTCCTGAAGGACAGCTATACACGAACGGCCTTTATCAAAAGCTTCTCGCATTGATTAGCTTCGTGAAGACCTCAAGAACACCAAAATACATATCCCATGTAGACTTCCCTGCATCGATCGGCCTATATCCAAAGCAAAAATAAAGTAAAAATAAAAGCGGTACTTCAAAACACTTTTGAGTCATGGACTTGTCTATTTAGGTTTGGTTCTCTTTTGTCGAATAATCATCTTATAATAAGTTCTTTTCACCTCGCCAACATCAACCACCTCACCTCACCATTTTTCAAAGCAACAAAACTTCAAGGACGTGACGTATATCCGATATATTGTGATTATACCACTCTTTTCACCTATCGACTTCTCGCCTATGCAAGGTACCTAGGGATTCAAGCTCATCCTACATTAATATGTGGTTTTTTTAGCTCTTCTCAACTATGGGACACTCTTGCCTCTTTTTCTCGGCTCTAGGATTGTGTGTTGACCTTAATCAGGACACGATTCCCTACTACTTGGGTATGCTAACTTTCACTTTACCCTACCAACACCAACAACATTACCCTACCAACATCAAATTTTTACCAACCAACAAATTGCCTAACCATAACCAAATTTCCTGAATTCACCTCTCCCGATCCTAAGGGAGAACTACATCGACCGAGGCCCTTCCTTGCTTTGTGCAATGGGCTATGTAGGCAAGCACTTAGAGACATGGGTTCTCCCAAGGTTAGCTCGACCATCCCCTACCTTACCCCTATCCCGTGTTGTAAATATAAATATTTTTTGTGTGTTTTTTTATTTGCCAACATTCATCTTTATCCTTTTTCAAACAAAACAAAAAAACATTCAAAACACAACCATTGTTATTATTATCATCACTAAAACCACATACATCTTTAGTTTTATTTTAGATGTTAAACAAATGCATCTTCTCTATCATCGACTCGCATGGTCGTGCATCCTTATTTATTCTTATATTCCTATGACATTTACTTAGACCCTCGCACCTCCTCCCGAATCAGGTGGTGATCATGATCGTCGATGCCCCTCAGCTGGCCTCTCCATCCTTAAAGGTGCCACTACCATTGGTTCCTCCCATTGATCCGCCAACATCTCCGTAACATACGAATACGCCCTCTCACGTGGAGGAATCTTGCCTCCAGTCTCTCTACTCGTAACTGTGAAGCCTCTAACAATCCCATTGTCTCATTCACCTGTGTTTGAAGCTGGTGAGCCAAATCCTACAGATGATCTCTCTCCGCTGTAATCACAGCTATGTTAGGGCACTCACGTGCACCTCGTAGTTCTCGCTACCCACCATACTCTATAGGCCTCTATCGTTCCGCATCCATTACCCTACGATCGGCTGCTATCTCTTCTAGCCCTTCTGGAGGTGTAGGCCGGGGAGGTGAGAATGCTACCTCGGCATCGATCCTCATGTATGGTCTATAGGTCATCGGTATATCCTGAATGAACCAAATTGTCACCGCACGTGATCTAGAGGAATTCTCTCATACTCACCCAGCCTGTGCCCTGCGATCCATCTCAATCACTCTACACCCCTCAACTCCTCATTCCTATGTGCTCCATCACCATATAGTTCCTATAGGGCCTCCAAAAAATATCCATAATCGTCACCATCTCCCATACTGTCTATAATACTCGATGTCATCTATCATGGCTCGGGATCTCGCTTGTTACTCGTGCGGACCCATCGTCAATCCGAATCCCGCCGTTGCACTCCTACCTCTCCCGACTTCAATGGTTTGGCCTATTGGACACACACAAACAATATGCTCATAGGCCCAACAATGTAATAAGTATGAACAATCTAAGTGTCGTCCTATGTTTTCATTTGTAGGCCAATAGATCCCTATATAACTCTGAGATATGCGGGTGCCCATGAGAAAGTCACGCTCATTTCTATCATTTCCCAAATAACACTCATCAATGATTTTGGAAATATTCCACCCTCCGCCCTGTGAATGCATAATACCCCACCGCTATCATTAATAGCACGGCTAACCTTGTTTCTTTAGAATGTGTTGCATACATTGTACCATACGTAAATGATAAACCTCATTTGTGTCAAATCTTGCAACTGAACCGAATATCTTTGTTATCGCTGCCCGCCCTGCGCTCGGTAATGCGATACACTGCTTTTTCCTATCATTAGGAGTCCCAAAATACGGAACACATCTTCCCAAAGTCTTTGTCATCTCCCCTGTTGGCAGATAGAACGTATTCTTTTCTAGATTCCATCTCTCAATCAACACCTGCAACATAGCATGGTTCCACGTAATTCTTGAATAATAGTGGATTCCACTTAACCCCAAATGATTTATCAATGCCCATTCAGCTGGTGTTACATCCACTTGGATTCGTGACAACAACACTGGCATAGTATCATTCATCCTTAACCCTGCTTCTGCCTGCATACATCAAAACGACACGTAATTATTCAAAAGAACAAATCTCCACGGGTTCTTTTCTCAAATTCTGGAAACTCATACAGTGACCGATATCGGTTATGAATAACCGATACTGGTCTGCTAACCGATACCGATTACTTCTAAACGATACCAGTCACTGTCAAAAATATACCTACCCTACTTAAAACATACACCTACGATAATTATTTTTCCCGTTTACTCCTATTTTTACCTAAAAACATACGTGACCACCCTGCTTACCCCATCCCCAACCCTTGCCTATCACCTTTTTTCTCATCTTTACCCACTTACACTTTTCTCCTCTTATTCACAAAACATGCAAGAATCAAATTACAACCAAACAGTTTACCTCTCGGGATGCAGCAGCTTGGGGCGGAACATGTCTTCCCCCTCGTCCCTACCTGCTGGATGCTTCTCCTCATTCAGCCATGTTCACCACCCTCTTCAAATATAACTTGTCTTTCTGCCTTCTGAATCTCAGCCCACGCTCACTTCACCTATCTCTTTCCTCCTTATCACTCAAAATATTTCATGCAATTACCTGTAGCAGTTGTCAAATAGCGTCGCATTCACATATTTAACTTGTTGCATGACTCTAAAAATAAGAATGCTAAAAATAAGAACTTAAGTTGCCAACCCAGCAGTTCTATTTTTAGGAAAATAATTCTTGCATAACCGATATCGGTTACATAACCGATATCAGTCATATAGCTACCGACATCGGTTACATAACCGATATCGGTCATGTCCCCCTGTTGCTTAAACCTAAGCCTTTTCTTCATTTTTGCAAATTTTTGTGGCGCCCATCCCTTTTTCCTGCATAAACAACACCATTATCCATATTTTTCATCAAATCTATCTCTCATCACAATTTCATCAACATCATTTCTCTATATTACAAAACAAACAAGCCATCAATAAACGATATCAAAAACCATCAATCTATACACCATTTGGATCCAACTCAATAGCTACATACATTCAATATTCACAAAACCAGCGACAAAACATACAACATTTCATAACACAACATGTCAATTAAACTCATCATCTATATATATACATACATCCCATTAACAAAAGACATCAACACCATCAATATATAAAACATGTGGATTAAACTCATCATACATTCTATATCACAAACCATCGACAAAGCACTTAAAAACATTTTAAACACAGCATGTGGGTCAACTCATCATACATTCTATATCACAAACATCGAAAAAGCACTTAAAAACATTTTAAACATAGCATGTGGGTCAACTCATCATATCTATATATCCAAAGTTTCAAATGTACAATGTGTCCTGCATAGGGGCCTTGTGATCTCATAATACAACAAAGCGCACGCAGCCACAATAAATCATCATAATCACGACTCGGCTCGCAGTCAAGTATCAATCGTATAACTCCGTACTTGCTCAGCTTGCAGCGGTATATATAATAAATGAATTAATAAATGAATGAATAAATCATATGAGGGCACGCAGGCCTCTATACACATAACCGGTTCGTAGACGGTGCCCCTATCCAATGTACAAACACAAAAATATGCAGGGATCCCTCAGTTCTCTCCACCACCCTCAGCACCTCTCCCTGCTGGTCCCTATGCCGCCTCTCACCTCCTGCCTGTAACAGACCCACCGGGCTATGGCTGCACCTCCCTGAGATCTCTGACTCCGAGAGGTCTCTGCTCTATGTGCCGCATATGATCGAGAGCCACTCTGTACCATCAAGAACATCTTGATAATACCGGGCCTCCGCTCTCACCTCCATATAACGGTCCCGTGCCACCGTAGTTGTTGGGCTGGTCCCTCGACTCCTAATACCAAGTGCCCTTGTGCTCTTTGGTGCCACTGGTGGTGCCTGTGGTGGGGCCGTGGTGGTACTACACTGCGGGCCGTGTTTGCCGCAGGCCTGAGTGGTGCTTTGGTGGTGCTCGAGCTATGCCTCGTACTGCACATGCACTCGAGCCTCGTGCCCGTACTTGCAGCACTCCGAGCTGGGCTAGCTGCCCCTGTAAGACACCTATCTGTGCCTGTGCAGCAGTAAGCTGCCCCTGTAATAACTATACTACCCTCTGAGCTGGTCCCTCTCTGCTCTAACAGCTGCTAAGTCTGGTTGTGCGGGCTGTGCTCTCCTCGCGGCTCTCTCCCCTGCCCACCATACCAAAAATGCTCCCGTACAACCGGCGTCATCCACGGTATCATCTACAGGCCTCTCGGCTACCCAATCTGGGTCCATAGGCTATGGTGCAGGTAGTGGGGCCTCTACATCATCCCTCCAGTACTGAGGGAAGGGAGGTGGCTCATCCTGTCGTAGCCCCAGCTGTCGTCGTACCCTCTCCAGGGGTATCCGCTCGTACTCTCCCGGCCTCCGTCCCGCTA
This sequence comes from Taxus wallichiana var. yunnanensis, assembly GCA_018340775.1. NCBI lineage: Eukaryota > Viridiplantae > Streptophyta > Pinopsida > Cupressales > Taxaceae > Taxus > Taxus wallichiana. The sequence goes on along the minus strand of CM031238.1, from coordinate 34,686,891 downwards.
TCCAGAATGTATACTGGATCCACTGCAACTGTGCTCGGGCTCCTCCGTGGGGGTGATGACCTCTATAAGGTCTCCATACAATATCTAACGCTGTCAAGCCCTCTAATACATGCCAATAATATGCCACATCTCATCTAGTGAGAACGGCTCGTGGCTGGCCCACGACCCCCAACCACCTCTGGAAGCCATATCTATAGATCACCTGTGGCCCTGGCTGTTGGGGCAGCCCTACTGGTCTAATGCATATGATATGCTCATATGCCCAACAGTGTAGCAAAAATGTAGAGCAAATCCCGAATCACCTCATCCGGCGATAGCCCCACAGCTCTCGGTATAACTGCACCAGGTATACTGGTGCCCAAGCATAACACGTATGCTCCTCGACCATCTCATGTAAAACCCCCATCAGCGCCCATGGAAAGCGGCCTCCCTCTGAGTCCGGGAGGGCGAAGCAGGTGATCCCGATCATCATCAACACGGCAAGCCGTGTCTCATGTCGGTGGGCCCGGTACATATCCCCATACGATGCTCACGCTGTGATACGTCAGTAGCGCGGCTGCATCCCCGAATACGTGTAGGATGTTGTCCATGGCTGTCTCTGCGTCCACCTGAAAGACTGCCTCTCCATCAATCGGTAATCGAAGGATGTGATACACATCCTCCAATGTAATGGTCATCTCTCCAGTCGGGAGATGGAACACATTGGTCGCCGGATCCCATCTCTCGATGAGGGCGACCATCAAACTGTGATCCCTGTCGATCACTCTGTACCGCTGGACTCCGCCGAGTCCCACCTCGCGCATGATACCCCACTGCGCTGCGGACACGTGTGGCCGCATCCATCTCAACAGTGGGGGCATCCTGTCCCGCATCGTCAGCTGCTGACGTGCCTGCAAAACCAACTCACTACATTAGCCCTACTCTTTATCACAACATCTACTTATACCCTCTATACCCCCTTTTTTATCCCCCCGACCACACCCCGACTCTCTAACAAACCCCTCTACCCACCTATATTCTACAATATCCCCCAACATCTTCACACCCAACACACAAAACCCAATCATAAACAACACCACACAACCCAACACGCCATCCCCAACAAGAACTTAACACCCAAAACCACCACAAAATGACGCAACAAAATCAAAAATCCTGCCCAGGGATTGGTACCGGTCACCCTTAACCGACCCCGGTCCCCTTTCCACCGACGCCGGTCAACTCCCGACCGACACCGGTCACCCACAAACCTGACCTACCCAAAAATTTCGTGACCGATGCCGGTCGCTTAGTGACCGGCATCGGTCACTGGAAAATATCCGAGCCGAACCCGACGCGGCTACCCCATTCCCTTTTTTCCTATTTCTCCCTCTATACCCACCCAAACACCCTAAAAACCTACCCACCCAGCCGCCTTGGCCTATTTAACCTATCTACCCTCTCCTTTTTTCAAATAACTTCCATTTATTAATTATTTTATAAAAATCTAGCATTCCTACCCAAAACCCAAATACAACATAATACACTCAAATCCACACAATGAGGGGTTTCGAACCTACCGGTACGACGACACGTCGTCGTGGTGGGATGGGTGGTGGTGGTCCAGCTGGTCCAGCCCCTCCTGCTCCTCCTGGCTGTGCCATAGCTCCACCTCTCCTCTGCTGGGTCCTCCACCAATCAACTGCTGCCTCCTACTCACTCGGGCCCACTAACCACTCACTCCTCCACTCAAATAGCGCCACCTCAACCAAAAATGCTCCAATCTCAACACTCCACCTCAGACAACTCAAATTGGTTTTCAAATTGACAATATGACAATGATAGGCCGTATTTTTCTTTTTATAGGTTTTTGACCTATAACCGATATCGGTTTTATTGTGCCCTAAGGAACCGGTATCGGTCACCTAATTGATATCGGTCATACACAATCGATATCGGTTTTATCCCATCTCTTCCCCAATTTCTGCCCTTATTTACTAATCACCCTTTCTACCAACATCGCCTATATCCACCTTGGTTGAAAACCCTTTGTTAACTTCATTGGCCCGACCCAAGGCCATAACCTACCATTTGGCCCGACCCAAGGCCATAACCTACTATTTGGCCCGACCCAAGGCCGTAACCAACCCATTTGGCCCGACCCAAGGCCGCACCCAACCATTTGGCCCGACCCTAGGCCATAACCTACTATTTGGCCCGACCCAAGGCCGTAACCAACCATTTGGCCCGACCCTAGGCCATAACCTACCATTTGGCCCGACCCAAGGCCATAACCTACTATTTGGCCCGACCCAAGGCCGTAACCAACCCATTTGGCGACCGAGGCGCACTCCAACCAGGCCGCACTGCCATAACCATTTGGCCGACCCTAGGCCATAACCCAACCATTTGGCCCGACCCAAGGCCATAACCAACCATTTGGCCCGACCCAAGGCCATAACCATTTGGCCCGACCCAAGGCCGTAACCCAACCCATTTGGCCCGACCCAAGGCCGCAACCAACCATTTGGCCCGACCCAAGGCCACACCCAACCATTTGGCCCGACCTAAGGCCGCACCAATTAAATACCTTGCCCACAATCAACATTTTATTTTATCCATCCATCATGTAGCTTTTTGTTCAATCGAGCTCACCTGTTCGTGTTTTAGCATGATTAGGGTCCTTGACTTGATCAGTCGACCAACTTTTCCTAGACCAAGACCGTGATGTTTATCTCAACCAAACCAACCATTTGGTACTACCGAACATGCCTAAACGTTCATGTACCTTACCCATTATATCCCCTGGAGCTACTTCCTATGCCTTGGATACCAGGATTATATCACCCTTGTTTGGATAAACTATCGACCTTTGCCTATGAATTTCTTGTTTTCTCTTCAAATCATGTACCTTGGTCGCACACTCGCATGTCAACGTGCGTGTCACTTCCTTGGACCTACCCCGCCATCTTACCGTTATCTCAACACCATTTACCCTTTATCAACCCTATCCCTGCTTTCACACTACCTCAATCTGTGATAGATTTGAGGGGGATTACCTATACCCTTAATAGGGGAAACCACTTCATATTATTGTCCGTGCAGCTCTACAAAACAAACTACACGACAATAAGGGGCTAATGTAGACACCAAATTTGTGTCTTACGACCCCTCGTGCCCGCATTCCATTTCACAACCTAACCTCATCACCTAAACCTTACACAATTATTTATTAATTACCTTATAATTAATAAATCCACATCGCCATACCTGCCACCTCATGTCACCACCTCATCATGACCTAGTCTTAACCCTGAACTAACCTAATTAAGACCTATAACTTGGTCTAAATCCACACCTATGACTAAATTACTCCTCACCCGCACCTAAAACCAACTTCATAATGACTTGACCAAGCCCATAACCAATCCCTCGGAAGAAAAAGAGGGAAAGCTGGCTATTTTACCAAAAATAGCCCGCTTTGACCTGACCGATACCGGTTCCTACTCGACCGCCGTCGGTTGCGTAACCGCCATCGGTTCCCTGTACATGACCACTTCCAACCAAAAACAAAGGATCAGATTTTCATTTGATCGAAAAGGAGGAGAAATCATTGAAAGGATCCGGATTTGCTGAGCCGAGCAGAGACAAGTGAAGAAACAAGAAGAGTTTGCAGAGAAGGACATCAAGCCCAAGACTGCAACCAAATAACCGGAGCCCAGTAATACTCATCCGAGCATCAGAAGAGGAGATAGCTCATCTTGGATTGTCAGATCATCCTACTTGAGTCCTATCTTCGTCATCACAGTCCTGGAACCTGCATCTTCATCAGGAATGAGTAAGTAGTGTTTTATATGTTTCTAAGCACCATTTCTTGAGCCTGTGGGTTGATAGTAATCGTAAGTTTATTCCTAGATCTACTACCAGCAACATACTGCACTTAACCTCCATCCATACATCCTGGTATTGCCCTAAAGACCATTTTATCCCTCTCTGAGTCTTCCCTGTCCCCCATTATTCCCCTCAGCCATCCACCAATCTTAATAACCCCACAATCACCCTGCAACCAACCTCTACCCAGAAGCACCTAGATTACTGACCCTACCGGTGTCGGTTATCCCCTACCGGAAGCGGTTCTCTAATGCGGTCGGCTTTTCGATGACCACCGTCGGTCACTGTGACTTATACCCCAAAACCCTTTTCTCACCTATTTGTCACCTAACAACCACAGATCTAGTCTGGTTTATCCCTATAACTCAACCTGAATGTATCAACGACCAGTAACCAAACAAACAACGTGACGCTTTATTATTGATAGTTTAGCTTCTATTGCTTTGTAACAAGATACCTAAATCATGATTTTGCAATAGCTTTCTTTGTTATCATTTGTGTTAATTCGTATTAAAAGGGGAACTGACCACCTTCGAAAGGAAGTTTTATATTTCCTGGGCCTAAGGCAGCTCCCTCATTTATTGTCTAATTAAAATCTGGTGGTCTTGTATTCTTACTTGCAGGTAGTCCTTCCAAGACAAAAAGGAGTTCTTCGCAGTCGATCTGATCTTTCTCTACGGTACGCACACACCATCTCAACATTCAACAGGTATTCCTCCTAGCCCTAACCCTTATCTGTTTCTCAAAGGAATGATAGGATAGAAGCTAGTCTATTCTGCAGAGCGAAACATTCCATGTGAAAAAGTGAGCTACTTAGTGAGCTACTTAGTGAGCTATTTGGTGAGCTCCAAAGTGAGCTTCTAAGTGAGCTCCCAAGCAAGCTACTTGGAGAGCTCCCAAGTGAGGTCTCTAGTGAGCTCAAGTCAACCTACTTGGTGAGCTCCCAAGGGAGCTGCTTGGTGAGCTCAAGGCAAGCTGACAAGTTGAGATGGTAGGCAAGCTCCCATGCGAGTTTTTTTGTGAGATATCAGGTGAGCTCCCATGTGAGTTTTGAAGTGAGCTACTTGACAAAATCCCAGGTGAGTGCAAGTCAAGCTACTTGGAGATATTCTACGTGAGCTCAAGGTGAGCTGACAAGGTGAACTATCAGGTGAGCTCCCAAGTGAGTTTTGGGAATACTCAAGTCGACCTACTCGACGAGCTCCTAGGTGAGCTACTCGGTGAGCTCCCAGGTAAGCTCAAAGGTGATCTTGTTGGCAATCTCTTAGGTGAGCTTATATGTTATCTACCAGATGAGCTCAATGCAAGTTCACAAGGTGAGCTCAAGGTGAGTTGGTAAGGAGAGCTATCATGTGAGCTCCTAGGTGAGTTACTCGACGAGCTCACGGGTGAACCCAACTCGAGCTGATCGGTGAGCTCCCATGTGAGCTACTTAACAAGGTCAGCTCCGGTGAGCTCCCAAGTGACAAGCTCACAAGTGAGCTCCCGATGAATTAAACCAAGTGAGCTCAATTAAAGCTGAGCTACGGTGAGCTCCCAAGTGAGCTATTATGTGAGCTCGTAGGTGAGCTACTTAACAAGCTGCTTGATGAACTCGAGGTGAGTTACCAAATGAGCTCAAGGTGAGTTGGCAAGGTGAGCACCTGAGTGAACTCAAGGTGAGCTGGCAAGGTGAGTGACAGTGAGATCTCATGTGAGTTGGAAAGGTGAGCTCCCATGTGAGTTTTTAGGTGAGCTACTTGACGAGATCCGGGTAAGCTCAAGTCAATCTACTTGGTGAGCTTCTGTGTGAGCTCAATGTGAGCTCCAAGGTGAGTTTCTAGGCAAGCTTAAGTTGAGCTACTCAATGAGATCCTAGGAGAGCTACTTGTTGAGCTCCCATCCAAGCTCCTAAGTGAACTTCTTGTTGAGCTCCCAGGTTAGCTCAAAGGTGAGCTTGTTAGCAATATCTAAGGTGATCTTACATTGAGCTACTAGATGAGGTCAAGGTGAGTTGGAAAGTTGAGCTCAAGGTGAGTTAGGAAGGTGAGTCTTAGGTGAGTTGGCAAGGTGAGTTATCAGGTGAGCTCCTGGGTGAGTTCCTAGGCAAGTTACTCGACGAGCTCCCAAGTAAGTTGTTAGGCGAGCTACTTGGTGACCTATTTAGTGAGCTCCCAGATGAGCTACTAGGTGAGCTCCCAAGTGAGCTACTTGCCGAGCTCCCATGTGAGGTATCTAGTGAGCTGATCGGTGAGCTCACAAGCAAGCTCAAGTCAACCTACTTGGTGAACTAATCGGTGAGCTCCCAGGTGAGCTGTTAGGTGAGCTATTTGATGAGCTACTCGATGAACTCTGAAGTGAGATACCAGATGAGATCAAGGTGAGTTGTCAAGGTGAGCTCCGTAACGAGCTCAAGGTGAGCTGGAAAGTTGAGCTTATAGGAAATCTCCCATGCGAGCTTTTAGGTGAGCTCCCATGTGAGTTTTTAGTTGAGCTACTTGATGAGCTCCTAGATGAGCTCAAGTCACACTACTCGGCTAAGCTCTGGGTGAGATCAAGGGGATCTAGCAAGGTGAGTTATCAGGTGAGCTCCCAGGTGAGTTTCAAGGTAAGCTCTAGTTAAGTTATTAGATGAGCTCCTAGGTGAATTGCTTTCCGAGCTCCCTAGCCAAGCTCCTAGTTGAGCTCCCAAGTAAACTCAGAGGTGAGCTTGTGGGTAATCTCTGAGGTGAGCTTACATGCAAGCTACCAGATGAGCTCAAGGCAAGTTAGCAAGGTGAGCTCAAGGTAAGTTGGTAAGTCTAGCTCAAGGTGAGTTGGTAAGGTGAGCTATCAGGAAAGCTCCCAAGAGAGTTCCCAGTGAGTTACTCAACGAGCTCCTAGGTGAGCTCAACTCAAGCTGATCAGTGAGCTCCCAGAAGAGCTCCCAAGTGAGCTACTTGGCGAGATATTTAGTGAACTCCCAAGTAAGCTGCTAGGTGAGCTCCAAAGTGAGCTACTTGGTAAGCTCCTAGGTGAGGTACCTAGTGATATACTCGGGAAGCACACAAGTGATCTCAAGTCAACCTACTCGGTGAGCTACTCGGTGAGCTCCCAGGTGAGCTATTAGGCTAGCTCCCATGTGGGCTATTATGTGAGCTCCCAAGAAAGCTACTTAGTGAGCTACTCAATGAACTTTGAGGTGAGCTGCCAAACGAGCTCAAGGTGAGTTGGCAAGGTGAGGTAATCGGTGAGCTCCCAGAAGATCTCCTAGGTGAGCTACTTGGCAAGCTCACAAGCTAGCTCAATTCAACCTACTTGGTGAGCTCCCAGGAAAGCTATTAGGTGAGCTACTCAATGAGCTTCGAGGTGAGCTACCAGATGAGCTCAAGGTGAGTAGGTAAGGTGAGCTCCAAGTGAGCTCAAGGCAAGCTGGCAAGGTGAGTTGATAGGCGAGCTCCCATGTGAGTTGGCAAGGTAATCTATCAAGTGAGCTCCCATGTGAGTTTTTGGTTGAGCTTATAGACAAGCTCCCAGGTGAGCTCAAGTCAAGCTGCTCAGTCGAGCTCTTGGGTGAACTCAAGATGACATGGTAAGGTGAGCTATTAGGTGAGTTTCCAGGAAAACTCAAGTTGAGCTGCTTGATGAGCTCTTGAGTGAGCTACTTGCTGAGCTCCCAGTCGAGCTCCTAGGTGAGGTACTTGGTGAGATCCAGGTGAGCTCAAAGGTTAGCTACTTGGTGAGCTGTTTGGCAAGATCCTAGGTGAGTAAAAAGGTGAGCTCACAAGCGAGCTACTTGGCAAGCTCCCAGGTGAGGTCCCCAGTGAGCTACTCGGTGAGCTCACAAGCAAGCTCAAGTAAACCTAGTCGGTGACCTCCCAAAAAGATATTAATTGAGCTCCCAAGTGAGTTACTTGATGAGCTCCCTGGTGAGCTCAGCTCAAGCTGATTAGTGAGCTCAGCTCGAGCTGATTAGTGAGCTCAGCTCAAGTTGATCAGTGAGCTCCTAGAAGAGCCCCCAGGTGAGCTACTTGGCGAGTTGTTGGGAAACCTAGGGTGAGCTACTAGGTGAGCTCCCAAGTAAGCTACTTGGCGAGCTCCCAAGTGAGGTCCCCAATGAGATGCTTAGTGTGTTGACAAGTGATCTCAAGTCAACCTACTAGGTGAGCTACTCGGTGAGCTCCCAGGAGAGCTGTTAGGTGAGCTCCTAGGTGAGCTACATGGTGAGCTACTCAATGAACTCTGAGGTGAGCTACTAGATGAGCTCAAGGTAAGTTGGAAAGGTGAGCTACTCAGTGAGCTCAAGGCAAGCTAAAAGATGAGCTAATAGGCATGCTCCCATGTGAGTTGAAGAGGTGAGCTATCAAGTGAGCTCGCATGTGAGTTTTCAAGTGAGCTAGTTGATGAGCTCCTGAGCAAGCTCAAGTCAAGCTGTTCAGTGAGCTCTTTGGTGAACTCAAGGAGAGATTGTAAGGTGATCTATTAGGAGAGCTCCCAAGAAATTTTTTGGGAAAGCTCAAGTCAAGCTACTCGATGAGCTCCTGGGAAAGCTACTTGCCAAGCTCCCAGCTAAGCTCCTAGGTGAGTTACTTAGTGAGCTCCAAGGTGAGATCAAAGCTAAGCTTGTTGGTAATATCATAGGTGAGCTTACATGAGAGCTCCCAGATGAGCTCAAGGTGATTTGGCAAGCTGAGCTCAAGGTGATTTTCCAAGGTAAGCTCAAGGTGAGTTGGCAAGGTGAGATGTGAAGCAAGCTCCCAAGTGAGTTACTCAATGAGCTCCCAAGCAAGCTCAACTCAAGCTTATCAGTGAGCTATTCACTGAGCTCCTAGGTGAGCTACTTGGAGACCTATTCGATGAGCTCCTAGGTGATCTTCCAAGTGAGCTACTTGGTGAGCTCCCAGGTGAGGTCCTTGGCAAGCTCACAACCAAGCTTACAAGAAAGCTCAAGTCAACCTACTTGGTGAGTAGCTCAGTGAGATCCTAGGTAAGCTGTTAGGTGAGCTCCCATGTGAACTACTTGGTGACTTGCTCGAAGAAATCCGAGGTGAGCTGCTAGATGAGCTTAAGGTGAGTTGCTAAGGTAAACTCATCAATGAGCTCAAGGCAAGCCTGGTAAGTCAAGATGATAGGTGAGCTCCCATTCGAGTTGGCAAGGTGAGTTGTCAGGAAAGATCCTATGTGAGTTTTTAGGTGAGTTTCTTGATGAGCTCCAGGTGAGTTCAAGTTGAGCTGGTAACGTGAGCTCAAGTTGAGTTGGTAAGGTGAGCTATCGTGCAAGCTCCCATGTGAGTTACTCGACAAGCTCCCAGGTGAGCTCAACTAGAGCTAATCAGTGAGCTCCTAGAAGAGCTCCCAAGCGAGCTACTTGGTGAGATGTTTGAAAAGCTCCCAGGTGAGCTACTAAGTGACCTTCCAAGTGAGCTACTTAGTGAGCTCGAGGAAAGGTCACCAGTGAGCTACTCGGTGACCTCACAATCTAGCTCAAGTCAACCTACTCAGTGAGATGCTTAATGAGCTCCTAGGAGAGCTGTTACGCGAGCTCCTAGGTGAGTTCCCAGGTGAGCTACTTTGTGAGCTACTTGATGAACTTCAAGGAGAGCTACTAGATGAGCTCAAGGTGAGATGGTAAGGTGATATCCTCAACGAGCTCAAGGTGAGTTGGAAAGGTGAGCTAATAGGTGAGCTCCCATGTGAGTTGGTAAGGTGAGCTATCAGGTAAGCTTGCATGTGAGTTTTTGAGTGAGCTACTTGACGAGCTATCGAGTGAGCTCAAGTTGAGCTGCTCGTAAAGCTTGTAGGTGAGCTCAGGTGAGGTGAGCTGTCAGTGAGCTCCCAGAGAAATTTTTTTCAGCAAGCTCAAGTCGAGATGCTCAATGAGCTCCTAGGTGAGCTATTTTTGAGCTCCCAACCGAGCTCCTAGGTGAGCTACTCGGTGAGCTCCAAGGTGAGCTTGTCGGTAATGCCATAGGTCAGTGAGCTTATGAGAGCTACTAGATGAGCTCAAGGTGATTTGGCAAGGTGAGCTTAAGGTGAGTTACCAAGCTAAGCAAGCTCAAGGTGTGTTGGCAAGGTGAGCTATTAGGCGAGCTCCCGGCAAGTTCCCAGTGAGTTACTCGATGAGATCCTGGGTGAGCTCAACTCAAGCAGCTGATCGGTAAGCTCGTAGAAGATCTCGAGGTGAGCTACTGAGCTACTTGGTGAGCTATTCAGTGAGCTACTTCGTGAGCTCTAGGTGAGGTCCTCAGTGAGCTACTCGGTGAGCTCATAAGTGAGCTTACATGTGAGCTCAAGTCAACCTACTTGGTGATTTGCTTGGTGAGATCCCAGGTGAGCTTTTAGGTGAGCTCTAAGGGGAGCTACTTGGTGAGTTTCTCGATGAACTCTGAGGTGAGCTACCAGATGAGCTCAAGGTGAGTTAGCATTATGAGCTCAAGGTGAGTTGGAAACATGAGCTCAAGGTGATCGTAAGGTGAGCTTCTAGGTGAGGTCCTCGGTGAGCTGATCGATGAGCTCAAAAGTGTGCTCATAGGTGAGCTCAAGTTAACCTACTTAGCGAGCTACTCGGTGAGCTCCCAGGCAAGCTACTTAGAGAGCTACTCGATGAACTTCAAGGTGAGCTACCAGATGAGATCAAGGCAAAGTTTTCAAGGTCAGCTCCTTAGTGAGCTCAAGGTGAGTTGGCAAGGTGAGCTGTTAAGGTGAGTTGGAAAAGTGAGCTACCAGGTGAGCTCCCATGCATGTTTTTGGGTGAGCTGCTTGATGAGCTTCCGAATGAGCACAAGTCGAGCTACTCGGTGAGTTGGTAAGGTGAGCTTTCAGGAAAACTCCCAAGCAAGTTTCTTGGAAAGCTCAAGTCGAGCAACTCTACGAGCTCCTGGGTGAACTACTTGCCCAGTTCCTAGTCAAACTCCTAGGTAAGCTACTCGATGAGCTCCTAGGTGAGCTTGTCGGCAATCTCTGAGGTGAGCTTACATGTGAGCTACCAGATGAGCTCAAGGTGAGTTGCCAAAGTGAGCTCAAGGAAATTTGGCAAGGTGAGCTATCAGGTGAGCTCCCAGGTGAGTTCTCAGGTGAGTTACTCGACGAGCTCCCAGGTAAGATCAAATTGAGCTGATTGGAAAGCTTCCATAAAAGGTCCCCTGTGAGCTACTCAGTGAGCTCACAAGGGAGCTCAAGTCAACCTACTGGACAAGTTACTTAGTGAGCTCCTGTGAGTGAGCTCCCAAGTGAGCTCAAGTAGGCAAGCTCCTGAGTGAGCTACTTGGCGAGCTTCTCGACAAACTCGAGATGAGATACCATACGAGCTCAAGGTGAATTGGCAAGGTGAGCTCCTGAGTGAGCTCAAGATGAGCTGATAGGTGAGCTCCCATGTGAGTTGGCAAGGTGAGCTATCAGTGAGCTCCCATGTGAAGTTTTCAGGTGAGCTCAAGGTGAGTTGGCAAGTGAGCTTTCAAAGCTAGCTCCCGAGTGATTTTCCAGAAAGCTCAGGAAGAGCTACTTGACATTATATTTGAAAGTTACTTACCGAGCTCCTGAGCCAAGCTCCTAGGTGAGCTACTTAGTGAGCTCCTAGGTGAGGTCAAAGGTGAGCTTCACAAAAACTCTTAGGTGAGCTTACATGTGAGCTACCAGATGAGCTCAAGGTGAGTTGGCATTGTGAGCTCAAGGTGAGTTGGCAAGGTGAGCTCAAGGTGAGTTAGCAAGGTGAGCTATCAGTGAGCTCCCAGTGAGTTCCCATGTGATTTACTTGATGATATCCTAGGTGAGCTCAACTCAAGCTGATCACCAAGCTCATAGAAGAGCTCCTAGATGAGCTACTTGGTGAGTTATATAGTGAGCTCCCATGTGAGCTACAATGTGACCTCCAAGTGAGCTACAAGGTGAGCTCCCAAGTGAGCTATAAGGTGAGCTTCTAGGTGAGGTCCCTAGTGAGATTCTCGATGAGCTCATAAGTGAGCTCAAGTTAACCTACTTAGCGAGATGCTCGGTGAGCTCCCAAGTGAGCTGTTAGGTGAGCTCCTAGGTGAGCTACTTGGTGAGCTGCTCGATAAAATTTGAGGTGAGCTACCAGATGAGATCAAGGTGAGTTTGTAAGGTCAGCTCCTCATTGAGCTCAAGGTGAGCTGGCAAGGAGAGTTAGAAAAGTGAGCTACTGGTGAGCTCCCATGCGTGTTTTCAAGTGAACTGCTTGACGAGCTCTCGAGCGAGCTCAAGTCAAGCTACTTGGTGAGCTCCTGGGTGAGCTCAAGGTGAGCTGGTAAAGTGAGCTGTCAGGTGAGCTCCTAGGTGAGTTTTTGGGCAAGCTCAAGTGGATATGCTCAATGATCTCCTAGCCAAGCTCCAAGCCAAGCACCCAGAAAGGTTACGGGAAACCTCAAGTTAATTTGCTTCGAGAACCAAATCAAGCTCCTAGGTGAGCTACTCGGTGAGGTCCTAGGAAATCTCAAAGGTGAGCTTGTCGGTAATCTCTGACGTGAGCTTACATACGAGCTACCAGATGAGCTCAAGGTGAGTTGACAAGGTGAGCTCCTAGGTGAGCTACTTAGTGAGCTATTCAAGTGAGATCCAAGGTGAGCTTCTAGGAAAGCTCCCAAGCAAGCTACTTGGTGAGCTCCCAGGTGAGGTCTCTAGTGAGCTACTCGGTAAGCTCACAAGTGAGCTCAAGTCAACCTAGTTGGTGAGCTACTCGGTGAGCTCCCAGGTGAGTTGTTAGATGAGCTACATGGTGAGCTACTCCATGAACTCTGAGGTGAGCTACCAGATGAGCTCAAGGTGAGTTGGAAAGGTGAGCTCCTCAATGAGCTCAAGGTGAGCTTGCAAGGTGAGCTGGTAGGTGAGCTCCCATGTAAGTTTTTGGGTGAGCTATCAGGTGAGCTCCCATGTGAGTTTTCAAGTGAGTTGTTTGAAGAACTCCCAGGTGAGCTCAAGTTGAGCTTCTCAGAGATCTTTTGCGTGAGCTGAAGGTGAGCTGACAAGGAAAACTATCAGTGAGCTCTCAGGTGAGTTTTTGGGAATGCTTAAGTTGAGTGGCTCGATGAGCTCCTAGGTGAGCTACTTACCGAGCTCCTAGCCGAGCTGCTAGGTGAGCTACTCGGTGAGCTCCTAGGTGAGCTCAAAGGTGATCTTGTTGAAAATCGCTGAGGTGAGCTTACATGTGAGGTACTAGATGAGCTCAAGGTAAGTTCACAAGGTGAGCTTAAGGTGAGTTGGCAAGGAGAGATGTAAGACGAGCTCCCAGGTGAGTTACTTGATGAGCTCCAGGTGAGCTCAACTCGAGCTGATCGGTGAGCTCCTAGATGAGCTCCCAGGTGAGCTACTTGGCAAGCTATTCGGTGAGCTCCCAGGTGAGCTCCCAAGTGAGCTACTTGGTGAGCTCCTAGGCAAGGTCCCCGATGAGCTGCTCGGTAAGCTCACAAGTGAGCTCAAGTCAACCTACTCGGTGAGTTGCTCAGTGAGCTTGCAGGTGAGATATTAGGTGAGCTACTTCACAAGCTGCTCACTGACTGCTCGAAACTCGAGATGTGAGCTACCAAACTAGCTCAAGGTGAGTTTCCAAGGTAAGCTCCTCAACAAACTCAAGTTGAGTGAGCTACTTGATGAGAACCTAGGTGAGCTAAAAGTCGAGATACTTGTGAGTGAGCTCCTGTGTGAGCTCAAGGTGAGCTGGAAAGGTGAGTTCCCAGGTGAGTTTCTTGGAAAGCTCAAGTCAAGCTTCTTAACAAGCTCCTAGGTGAGCTACTTTCCATGCTCCCAGCCTAGGTGAGCTCCTAGGTGAGCTTCTCGATGAGCTCCCAGGTGAGCTCAAAGGTAAGATTTTTAGCAATCTTTGAGGTGATCTTATATGTAAGCTATCAGATGAGGTCAAGTTGAGTTGGAAAGTTGAGCTCAAGGTGAGTTGGCAAGGTGAGCCCAAGGTGAGTTGGCAAGGTGAGCTATCAGGTGAGCTCCCAGGTGAGTTCCTAGGCAAGTTACTCGATGAGATCTTGGGCAATTTCAACTCGAGCTGATCGATGAGCTCTCATAAGAGATCCTAGGTGAGCTACTTGGCCATCTGTTTAGTGAACTCCAAGGTGAGCAACTAGGTGAGCTCCCATGCGAGCTACTTGGTGAGCTCCCAGGTGAGGTCTCTGGTTAGCTGATCTATAAACTCACAAGAAAGCTCAAGTCAACCTACTCGGTGACCTACTTGGTGAGCTCCCAGGTTAGTTGTTAGGTGAGCTACTTGATGAGTTGCTCGATGAACTCTAAATTGAGATACCAGATGAGCTCAAGGTGATTTGGCAAGGTGAGCTCCTCAGCGAGTTCAAGGGAAGCAGATAGGTGAGCTCCCATGCAAATTTCTAGGTGAGCTATTAGGTAAGCTCCCATGTGAGTTTTTAGGTGAGTTACTTGATGAGCTCCTTGATGAGCTCAAGTCTAGTTGCTTGGCTAGCTCCTGGGTGAGCTCAAATGGATCTAGTAATTCAACCTTTTAGGTGAGCTCCCTAGTGAGTTTCTGGGAAAGCTCTAGTTGAGTTTCTAGATGAGATCCTAGGTGAGCTTCTTGCTGAGCTCCCAGCCAAGCTCCTAGTTGAGCTCCCAAGTGATCTCAAAGGTGAGCTTGTTGGTAATCTCTGAGGTGAGATTACATGTGAGCTACCAAATGAGCTCAAGGCAAGTTAGCAAGGAGAGCTCAAGGTGAGTTGGAAAGTCTATCTCAAGGTTAGTTGGCAAGGCAAGCTATCAGGTGAGCTCCCAAGAGAGTTCCCAGGTGAGTTACTTGATGAGCTCCCAGGTGAGCTCAACTCAAGCTGATCAGTGAGCTCCGTAAGAGCTCCCTAAGTGAGATAGTTGGTGAGCTATTCGGTGAACTCCCAGTGAGCTGCTAGGGATCTCTAAAGCAAGCTACTTGGCAAGCTCCTAGGTGAGGTCCCTGGTGAGCTACTTAGTGAGCACACAAGTGAGGTCAAGTCAACCTACTCGGTGAACTACTCGGTGAGCTCCTAGTTGAGATGTAAGGAAAAGCTCCCATGTGAGCTATTAGGTGAGCTCCCAGATGAGTTACTTGCTGAGCTACTCGAAAAAATCTTAGGTGAGCTACCAAATGAGATTAAGGTGAGTTGGCAGGGTGGTGATCTAATTGGAGAGCTCCAAGAAGAGCTCCAGAGTGAGCTACTTAGGAAAGCTATTGGCGAGCTGAGCTCCTGTGAGTTACTAGGTGAGCTCCCAAGTGATCTCCCATGCAAGATCCCCGGTGAGCTACTTGGTGAGCTCACAAGCCAACTCAGGTCAACCTACTTGATGAAATCCAAGGTGAGCTACCAGACGAGCTCAAGGTGAGTTGGTAAGGTGAGCTCCTGAGCGAGTTCAAGGTGAGCTAGTAAGTTAAGCTAATAGGTGAGCTCCCATGCTAGTTGGCAAGGTGAGTTGTCAGGTGATCTCCTATATGAGTTTTCAGTGAGCGCTTGATGAACTCCCGGGTGAGTTCAAGTCAAGCTACTCGGTGAGCTCCTGGGTGAGCTCAAGGTGAGCTGGCAAGGCTAGTTATCAGGTAATCTCCTATGGGAGTTTCATGGAAAGTTCAAGTTGAGCTTCTCTATGAGCTCCTGGGAAAACTACTTACCCAGCTCCCAGCCGAGCTCCTAGGTAAGCTACTTGATGAGCTCCCAGGTGAGCTTAAAGGTGAGCTTGTTGGAAATCATTGAGGTGAGCTCCCAAGTGAGTTCCCAGGTGAGTTGCTCAATGAACTCCCAGGTGAGCTCAAAGCGAGCTGATATATAACCTCCCATAAGAGCTCCCAGGTGAGCTACTTTCTGAGGTATTCGTCGAGCTCTTAGGTGAGCTGCTAGGTGAGCTCCCAAGCAAGCTACTTTGCGAGCTCCTAGGTGAGGTCCCTGGAAAACTACTCGGTGAGCTCACAAGTGAGCTCAATTCAACCTACTAGGTGAGTTACTCGGTGAGCTCCCAGGTGAGCTATTAGGTGAACTCCTAGGTGAGCTATTAGGTGAGCTCCCAGGTGAGCTACTTGGTGAGCTACTCGATGAACTCTGAGGTGAGCTACCATATGAGCTCAAGGTGAATTTACAAGGTGATCTCCGAGTGAGCTCAAAGGTGAGTCAAGTGAGCTCCTAATAGGTGAGCTCAAGGTAAGCTCTAAGGTGACAAGGTGAGCTATCAAGCTAGCTCCTAGGTGAGTTTCCAGGTAAGCTCAAGTCGAGCTACTCGACAAGCTCTTAGGTGAGCTACTTGGTGATTTCACAGCTTAGCTCCTAGGTGAGCTGCTTGGTGAGCCCCTAGGCGAGGTCAAAGGTGAGCATGGTGGGAATCTCTTAGGTGAGCTTACATGTGAGCTACCAGATGAGCTTAAGGTGAGTTGGTATTGAAATCTCAAGGTGAGTTGGTAATGTGAACTCAAGGTGAGTTAGTAAGGTGAGCTATAAGGTGATTTCCCATGTGAGTTACTTGACAAGCTCCCAGGTGAGCTCAACTCGAGATGATCAGTGAGCTCTCAGAAGATCTCCTAGATGAGCTACTTGGTGAGTGAGCTAGGTGAGCTATAAGGTGAGCTCCTAGGTGAGCTACAAGGTGAGCTTTTAGGTGAGGTCCCTGAGTGAGCTGCTTGATGAGCTCACAAGCAAGCTCACAAGTGAGCTCAAGTCAACCTTCTTAGTGAGATACTCGGTGAGCTCCCAAGCGAGGTGTTAAGTGAGATCTCAGTCAAGTTACTTAGTGATCTATTTGACAAACTTTGAGGTGAGCTACCAGATGAGATCAAGGTGAGTTTACAAGGTCAGCTCCTCAGTGAGCTCAAGAGGAGTTGGCAAGGTGAGTTGGAAAAGCAAGCTACCAGGTGAGCTCCCATGCGTGTTTTCAGGAAAGCTGATTGATGAGCTCCCGAGTGAGCTCAAGTTGAGTTGCTTGATGAGCTCAAGTCGAGCTGCTCAATGAGCTCTAAGCCATGCACCCAGGAAAGTTTACGGGCAAGCTCAAGTTGAGCTACTCGATGAGCTCCAACCCGAGCACCCAAGAAATTTTACAGGAAAGCTCAAGTCGAGCTTCTTGCCAAGAACC
Organism: Taxus wallichiana var. yunnanensis; assembly: GCA_018340775.1. Lineage (NCBI taxonomy): Eukaryota > Viridiplantae > Streptophyta > Pinopsida > Cupressales > Taxaceae > Taxus > Taxus wallichiana. The sequence goes on along the minus strand of CM031238.1, from coordinate 34,670,010 downwards.
CATTTGAACTCCTAGGTGATCTACTCAGTGAGATCCCAGGTAAGCTCAAAGGTGAGCTTATCGGTAATCTCTGACATGAGCTTAAATGTGAGCTACCAGATGAGCTCAAGGTGAGTTGACAAGGTGAGCTCAAGGTGAGTTGACAAGGTGAAATCAAGGTGAGTTGGAAAGGTGAACTCAAGGTGACTCAATGAGATATTAAGAGAGATCCAAGGTGAGCTTCTAGGAAAGTTCCCAAGTGAGATACTTGATGAGCTCCCAGGAAAGGTCTCCAGTGAGCTGCTCGGTGAGCTCACAAGTAAGCTCAAGTCATCCTACTTGGTGACCCTGCTCGGTGAGCTCCCAGGTGAGTTGTTAAGTGAGCTACATGGTGAGCTACTCGATGAAATCTGATGTGAGCTACCTAAAGAGCTCAAGTTTAGTTGGCAAGGTGAGCTCCTCAGTGAGCTCAAGTGCAAGGCAAGGTGAGTAAGGTGAGCTCCTAATGTGAAGTAGGTGAGATCCCATCCAAATTTTTGGTGAGCTCAAGAGATATTAGGTGAGCTTCCATGTGAGTTTTTAGGTGAGCTCAAGTGAGCTCAAGTTGAGATACTCGGAGAGATTTCAAGTGCAAGCTCTAGGTGAGTGTGAGTCAGGTGAGCTCCTGACAAGGTGACTTGTCGAGTGAGCTCAAGATGCTCGATGCTCAGGTGAGCTACTTGCCGAGCTCCTAGTGAGCTACTTGGTGCAAGGAAGCTCAAAGGTGATCTTGTTGGCAATCTCCGAGGTGAGCTCTGAGTGATGAGCTCAAGGTAAGTTAACAAGACAAGCTCAAGGTGAGATGCTAAGGAGAGCTATCAGGTGCAGCTCCTAAGTGAGTTACTCGATGAGCTCCCGAGTGAGAAGTTAATTGGTGAGCTCCCAATGAGCTCCCAGGTGAGCTACTTGGTGAGTTGTTGGTGAGCTCCCAGGTGAGCTATCGGTGAGCTCCCAAGTGAGCTCCCAAGTGAGCTCCCAAGCGAGCTACTTGGTGAGCTCTGTAGGTGAGGTCCATGACGAGCTACTTGAAAAGTTCACAAGTGAGCTCAAGTCAACCTACTTGGAGAGCTACTCAGTGAGCTCCTAGGTGAGCTGTTAGGTGAGCTCCCATGTGAGCTATTAGGCAAGCTCGCTCGGTGAGCCACTGTGAGCTACGATGAACTCCGAGGTGAGATAGAAAATGAGCTTAAGGAGAGTTGGCAAGGTGAGCTCCTAGTCAAACTCAAGGTGATCTGGCAAGGTGAGATGATAGAAGAGCTCCCATGTGAGTTGCCAAGGTGACCTCCCATGTGAGTTTTTAGGTGAAGCTTGAGTGAGCTCAATCTGAGCTATCGATGAGCTCATCTAGATGAGCTACTTAGTGAGCTCAAAGCTCCGAGTGAGCTGGGAAGGTGAGCTCAAGTGAGTGAATCAATGAGTTTTTAGGCAAGCTTTTCAGCTTTGATGAGCTTCTAGGTGAGCTACTTCCTGAGCTCAAATCCAAGCTCTTAGGTGAGCTTCGGTGAGATCAAATGATATTTTCAGCAATCTCTCGAGGTGATCTTACATGTGAGCTACGAGATGAGGTCAAGTGAGTTGGCAAGTTGAGGTTAAGGTGAGTTGGCAAGGTGAGCTATCACATGAGCTCCCAGGTGATTTCCTAGGAGAGTTACTCGATGAGCTCCTAGGTGAGTTCAACTCAAGCTGATCGGTGAGCTCCCATAAGAGATCCTAGGTAAGCTACTTGGTGAGCTATTCAGTGAGCTCCCAGGTGAGCTGCTAGGCAAGCTCCCAAGTGATCTTCTTGGTGAGCTCCCAGGAAAGGTCTCCGACGAGCTGATCAGTGAGCTCACAAGATAGCTCAAGTTAGCCTACTCGGTGAGCTCTCAGGTAACCTTTTTGGTGAGCTACTTGATGAGTTTCTCGATGAACTACGAAGTGAGATACCAGATGAGGTCAAGGCAAGTTAGCAAAGTGAGCTCCTTAGTAAGCTCAAGGTGAGCTCCCATGTGAGTTTCTAGGTGAGCTATCAGGTGAGCTCCCATGTGATTTTTTAGGTGAGCCACTTGATGAGCTCTCCAGATGACCTCAATTTAAGCTACTCGGCTAGCTCCTTGGTGAGCTCAAGGGGATATGGCATGGTGAGCTATCAAGTGAGATTCTAGGTGAGTTTCTGGGCAAGCTCTAGTTGAGTTACTAGATGAGCTCCTTTGCGAGCTGCTTTCTGAGCTCCCATCCAAGCTTCTAGTTGAGCTCCCAGGTGAACTCATAGGTGAGCTTGTTGGTAATCTCTAAGGTGAGCTTACATGTGAGCTACCAGATGAGCTCAAGGTAAGTTAGCAAGGTGAGCTTAAGGTGATTTAGCAAGTCTACCTCAAGGCAGGTTGGCAAGGCAAGCTGTCAGGTGAGCTCCCAGGAGAGTTCCCAAGTGAGTTACTTGACGAGCTCCCAAGTGAGCTCAATTGGAGCTGATCGGTGAGCTCCTAGAAGAGCTCCCAAGAAAGATACTTAGAAAACTATTCAAGTGAACTCCCAGGTGAGCTACTAGGCAAGCTCCAAAGTGAGCTACTTGGTGAGCTCCTAGGTGAGGTCCCTAGTGAGCTGCTTAGTGAGCTCACAAGTGAGCTCAAGTAAACCTACTCAGTGAGTTGCTCGGTGAGCTCCCAGGTGAGCTGTTAGGTGAGCTCCCATGTGAGATGTTAGGTGAGCTCCTAGGTGAGCTACTTGGTGAGCTACTCGATGAACTCTGAGGTGAGCTACCAAATGAGCTCAAGGTGAGTTGGCAAGGTGAGCTGATCGGTGAGCTCCCATAAGAGCTTCCATGTGAGCTACTTTGTGAGCTATTCAGTGAGCTCCCAGGTGAGTTGGTAGGTGAGCTCCCAAGCGAGCTACTTGGTGAGCTCCCATGCAAGGTCCCAGTGAGCTACTTGGCAAGCTCACAAGCCAGCTCAGGTCAACCTACTCAGTGAGCTCCTAGGTGAGCTACTTGATGAGCTTCAAGGTGAGCTACAAAATGAGCTCAAGGTGAGTTAGCAAGGTAAGCTCCAAGCGAGCTCATGGTGAGCTAGCAAGGTGAGTTGATAGGTAAGATTCCATGTGAGTTGTCAAGGAAAGCTATCAGTGAAAGCTCCCATGCAAGTTTGTGGTTGAGCTTATTGACGAGATCTTAGGTGAGCTCAATTTAAGCTACTTAGTGAGCTCCTGGGTGAACTCAAGGTGAGCTGGTAAGGTGAGCTACTAGGTGAGTTTCTAGGAAACCTTGAGAGTGAGCTACTCGATGAGCTCCTGGGTGAGCTACTTGTTGAGCTCCTAGCCAAGCTCTTAGGTGAGCTACTTGGTGAGCTCCCAAGTGAGCTCAAAGGTGAGCTATTCGGTAATCTCTAAGGTGAGCATATATGCGAGCTACCATATGAGCTCAAGGCGAGTTGGAAAGGTGAGCTCAAGGTGAGTTGGTAAGGTGAGCTAAAGGTGAGTTAGCAAGGTGAGCTATCAGGTGAGCTCCTAAGGTGAGTACCCAGGAGAGTTACGCGATGAGCTCCCGGGTGAGCTCAACTCAAATTAATTGAAGAGCTCCAAGAAGAACTCCTAGGTGAGCTACTTGGTGAGCTGTTTGGCAAGCTCCTAAGTGAGTTGTTAAGCAAGCTCAAAAGTGATCTACTTGGCGAGCTCCCAGGTGAGGTCCCTAGTGAGCTGCTCGGCAAGCTCATAAGTGAGCTCAAGTCAGCCTACTTAGTAAGCTCCTAGGAGAGCTATTAGGTGAACTCCTAGGTGAGCTATTAGATGAGATCCTAGGTGACCTACTTGGTGAGCTGCTCAATGAACTCTGAGGTGAGGTACAAGACAAGCTCAAGTTGAGTTTGCAAGGTGAGCTCCTAGATGAGCTCAAGGTGAGCTGACAAGGTGAGCTAATAGGTGAGCTCCCATGTGAGTTGGCACGGTGAGCTACCATACAAATTTTTGAGTGAGCTGCTTAATGAGCTCCTGAGTGAGCTCACGTTGAGCTTCTCGGTGAGCTCCTAGGTGAGCTTAAGGAGAGATAGCAAGGTGAATTTTCAGGTGAGCTCCCAAGAAATTTTTCAGGAAAGCTCAAGTCGAGTTGCTTGACGAACTCTTTGGCAAGTTATTTTCTGAGCTCCCAGCCAAGCTCCTAGGTGAACTACTAAGTGAGCTCCAAGGTGAGCTCAAAGCTGAGCTTGTTGGTAATCTCATAGGTGAGCTTACATGAGAGGTACTAGATGAGATCAAGGTGATTTGGTGAGCTAAAGTTGAGTTGGCAAGGTGACCTGTCAGGCCAACTCCTAGGTAAGTTATGCAATGATCTCCTGGGTGAGCTCAACTCGAGATGATCGGTGAACTCCCAAAAGAGCTCCCAAGCGAGATACTCTGCGAGCTATTCAAGCAAGCTCCTAGGTGAGCTACTAGGTGAGCTCTCAAGCAAGCTACTTGGTGATCTCTAGGGTGAGGTCCCCGGTGACCTACTCGGCGAGCTAACAAGTGAGCTCAAGTCAACCTACTCAGTGAGCTACTCGGTGAGCTCCTAGGAGAGCTATTAGGTGTGTTCCCATGTGATCTACTAGGTGAGCTCCCAGGAAAGCTACTTGGTGAGCTACTCGATAAACTTTTAGGTGAGATACCAGACAAGCTCAAGGTGAGATGGCAAGGTGAGATCCTCAGCGAGCTCAAGGTGAGCTAATAAGTGAGCTCCCATGTGAATTGGAGTGGTGAGAGCTGTCAAGTGAGCTTGCATGTGAGTTTTTGAGTGAGTTGCTTGATGAGCTACCGAGTGAGCTCATGTCAACCTGCTCTGTGAGATCTTAGGTGAGCTCAAGGTGAGCTGGCAAGGAAAGCTATCAGGTGAGCTCCCAGGGAATTTTTTAGGAAAGCTCAAGTCAAGCTACTCGACAAGCTCCTAGGTGAGCTACTTGCTGAGCTCCTAGCCGAGCTCTTAGGTGAGCTACTCGGTGAGCTACAAGGTGAGCTCAAAGCCAAGCTAGTCGGTAATCTCATAGGTGAGCTTACATGAGAGCTACCAGATGAGCTCAAGGTGATTTGTTAATGTGAGCTCAAGGCTAGTTACCAAGGTAAGCTCAAGGTGAGTTGGCAAGGTGAACTCTCAGGTGAGCTCCTAGGTGAGTTCCCAGGTGAATTACTCGATGAGCTCCCATGTGAGCTCAACTCGAGCATATTGGTAAGCTCCTAGAAGAGCTCCCAAGTGAGCTACTTGGTGATTTGTTTAGTGAGCTCAAATCAGCCTACTGGGTGAGTTGCTCGGTGAGCTCCCAAGTGAGCTGTTAGGTGAGCTCCTAGGTGAGCTATTAGGTGAGCTCCTAGGTGAGCTACTTGGCAAGCTACTCGATGAACTCCGAGGTGAGCTACCATATGAGCTCAAGGTAAATTGGCAAGGTGAGCTCTGAGTGAGCTCAATGTGAGCTGATAAGTGAGATCCCATGCGAGTTGGAAAGGCAAGCTATCAGGCTAGCTCCCATGTGAGTTTTTGGGAAAGCTGCTTGACGAGCTGCTTGGCGAGCTCAAGGTGAGATGGTAAGGTGAGTTGTCCTTCTAGCTCCCTAGTGAGTTTCCAAGAAATTTCAAGTTGAGTTACTATTGAGCTCCTGGTAGAGCTACTTTCCGAGCTCCCAGCTGAGCTCCTAGGTGAGCTACTTGGTTAGCTCCTAGGTGAGGTCAAAGGTGATCTTGGTGGAAATCTCTTAGGTGAGCTTACATGTGACCTACCAGATGAGCTCAAGGTGAGTTAGCATTGCAAGCTCAAGGTAAGTTAGCAAGGTAAGCTTCTAGGTGAGCTACTTAGTGAGCTATTTGGCAAGCTCTAAGGTGAGCTTCTATGATATCTCCCAAGTGAGCTACTTGGTGAGGTTTCTGGTGAGCTCCTCGGCAAGCTCACAAGTGAGCTCAAGTCAAGTCTACTCGCCAAGGTGCTCAGTGAGCTCCCAAGTGAGTTGTTAGGAGAGCTACATGGTTTTCTACTCGATGAACTCGAGGAGAGCTACCAGACAAGCTCAAGGTGAGTTGTTAAGGTGAGCTCCTCAGTGAGCTTAAGGTGAGCTAGCAAGGTGAGCTCTCATGTGAGTTTTTGGCCAAGCTATCAGGTGAGCTCTCATGTGAGTTTTCATGTGATTTTCTTGATGAACTACAAGGCAAGCTAAGGTTGAGCTACTCAGAGAGCTTCTTCACAAGCTCAAGGTGAGCTATAAGGCAAGCTCCTAGGTGATTTTTTAGGAATGCTCAAGGTGAGCTACTCGATGAGCTCCTAGGTGAGATTCTTACAGAGCTCCCAACTGAGCTCCTAGGTGAGCTCAAAATGATCTTTTTGGCAATCTCTGAGGTGAGCTTACATGTGAGCTACTAGATGAGCTCAAGCCAAGTTTGCAAGGTGAGCTCAAGGTGAGTTAGCAAGGAGAGCTGGAAGTCAGTGAGCTCCTCAGGTGAGTTACTCAATGAGCTCCCAGTTGAGCTCAACTCGAGCTGATCGTTGAGCTCCTAGATGAGCTCCGAGGTGAGCTACTTAGCGAGTTATTTGGTGAGCTCCCAAGCGAGCTGCTAGGTGAGCTCCTAAGTGAGCTACTTTGTGAGCTCCCAGTGAGGTCTCCGATGAGCTTCTCGGAAAGCTCACAAGTGAGCTCAAGTCAACCTACTAGGCAAACTACTTGGTGATCTCCCAGGTGGGCTATTGGGTAAGCTACTTGCGAGCTACTTGATGAACTCCAAGGTGAGCTACCAAATGAGCTCAAGGTGAGTTGGAGAGGTGAGCTCCTCAGTGAGCTCAAAGTGAGCTTGTAAGGTGAGCTGACAGGAAAGCTCCCATGCAAGTTGGCAAGGTGAGCTCCCATGTGAATTTTTAGGTGAGCTTCTTGATGAGATCTCAGGTGAGCTCGGAGTCGAGCTACTTGGATGAGCTCCCTAAAGCTCTTGCCAAGGTGAGCTATTAGGTGAGCTCCCAGGTGAGCTACTTGGTGAGATGCTTAATGAACTTTAAAGGGAGATACCAGATGAGCTCAAGGTGAGTTGGCAAGGTGAGATGGCAAGGCAAGTTAATAGGTGAGCTCCCATGTGAGTTTCTAGGTGAGCTATCAGGTGAGCTCTTATGTGAGTTTTCAAGTGAGTTGTTTGATGAGCTCTCGGATGAGCTTAAGTCGAGCTTCTCACTAGCTCTTGAGTGAGCTCAAGGAAATGAGCAAAGAAAGCTATTAGGTGAGCTCCAAGGTGAGTTTCTTGACAATCTCTAGTTGAGTTTCTTACCGAGCTCCCAGCCAAGCTCCTAAATGAGCTCCTAGGTGAGCTCAGAGGTGAGATTTTCAGCAATATCTGAGGTGAGCTGTTAGGTGATCTCCAAGGAAAGCTACTTAGTGAGCTATTTGGCAAGCTCCAAGGTGAGCTTCTAGGAAATCTCCCAAGTGAGCTACTTGGTGAGCTCCAATTTGAGGTCTTTGGGGAGCTACTCGGTGAGCACACAAGTGAGCTCAAGTCAACCTACTTAGCGTGAGCTACTTGGTGAGCTCCCAGGTGAATTTTTTAGGTGATCTACATGGTGATCTAATCAATGAAATCTGAAGTGAGCTACTAGAAGAGCTCAAAGTGAGTTGGAAAGGTGAGCTCCTCAGTGAGCTCAAGGTGAGCTGGCATGGTGAGCTGGTAGGTGAGCTCCCATGTGAGTTTTTGGATGAGCTATCAGGTGAGATCCCATGTTTGTTTTTAGATGAGCTACTTGATGAACTCCTGAGTGAGCTCATATTGAGCTACTCAAAGAGATTTTACGTGAGCTTAAGGTGAGCTAACAAGGTGAGCTATCAGGTGAGCTCACAGGTAAGTTTTTGGGAATTCTCAAGACAAGCTGCTTGTCGAGCTCCAAGCCACGCTCCTAGGTGATCTCCAAGGAAAGCTCAAAGGTCATCTATTTGGAAATCTCTAAGCTGAGCTTACAAGTGAGCTACTAGATGAGCTCAATGTAAGTTTGCAAGGTGAGATCAAGGTGAGTTAGCAAGGTGAGCTCAAGGTGAGTTAGTAAGGAGAGCTGTTAGGTGAGCTCCTAGGTGAGTTACTTGATGCACTCATGGGTGAGCTCAACTCGAGCTGATCTGGTGACCTCTTAGATGAGATCCCAGGTGAGTTATTAGGTGAGCTCGTAGGTGAGCTACTTTGCAAGTTGCTTGATGAACTCTGAGGTGAGCTACCAAATGAGCTCAAGGTGATTTAGTAAGGTGAGCTCCTTAGTGAGATCAAGGTGAGCTTGCAGGGTGAGCTGACAGGTGAGCTCCCATGTGAGTTGGTAGGTTGAGCTGTCAAGGCGAGCTCCCATGTGAGTTTTGGGTGAGATACTTGATGAGATCCCGGGTGAGATCAAGTCACGCTGCTCTATGAGCTCCTGTGTGAGCTCAAGGCAAGCTGTTAGGTGAGCTCCCAGGTGAGTTTCTAGGCAAGCTCAAGTCAAGCTGCTTGATGAGCTCTTGGGTGAGCTACTTGTTAAGCTCCCAGCCAAGCTCCTAGGTGAGCTTCTCGGTGAGCTCCTAAGTGAGCTCAAAGGTGAGCTTATAAGCAATATCTTAGGTCAACTTACATGTGAGCTACTAGATGAGGTCAAGGTGAGTTGGTAAGTTAAGCTCAAGGTGAGTTGGCAAGGTGAGCCCAAGGTGAGTTGGCAAGGTGTGCTATCAGGTGAGCTCCTAGGTGAGTTCCTAGGAGAGTTACTCGATGAGCTCCCGAGTGAGTTCAACTTGAGCTAATCGGTGAGCTCCTAGGAAAGCTCTTAGGGGACCTTCCAAAAAAGCTACTTGATGAGCTCCCAGGTGAGGTCTCCGGGGAGGTGATTGGCAAGCTCACAAGTGTGCTCAAGTTAACCTATTCAGCAAGGTACTCGGTGAGCTCACAAGTTAACTAAGGTCAACCTAGTTGGTGAGCTACTCGGTGAGCTTCTAGGAAAGCTCAAGTCAAGCTGCTCGACGAGCTCCCCTAAGCAAGCTATTAGGTGAGCTACTTGGTGAGTTGTTCAGTGAGCTCTGAGGCGAGCTTCTAGGTGAGCTCCCAAGTGATCTACTTGGTGAGCTCCCATGTGAGGTCTCCAGTGAGTGTATCTATGAGCTCAAGCAAGCTCAAGTCAACCTACTCGGTGAACTACTCAGTGAGCTCCCAAGAGAGCTATTAGGAGAGCTATTTGATGAGATGCTCAATGAACTCTAAAGTGAGATACCATATGAGCTCAAGGTGAGTTGGCAAGGTGAGTTCCTCAGTGAGCTCAAGGTGAGCTGGAAAGTTGAGCTTATAGGCAAGCTCCCATGTGAGTTTCTAAGTGAGCTCCCATGTGAGCTTTCAAGAGAGCTTCTTGATGATCTCCCGGATGAGCTCAAGTCATGATGCTCGGCTAGATCCTAGGTGAGCTCAAGGGGATCTGGCAAGGTGAGTTGTCAGGCAAGCTCCTAGGTGAGTTTTTGGGAAAGCTCTCATTGAGTTGCTAGATGAGCTCCTAGGTGAGCTGCAGTTTTGAGCTCCTGATGAGCTCCTGATGAGCTCCCAGGTGAACTCATAGGTGAGCTTGTGAGTAATCTCTGAGGTGAGCTTACATGTGAGCTACCAGATGAGCTCAAGGTAAGTTAGCAAGGTGAGCTCAAGGTAAGTTGGCAAGTCTAGCTCAAGGTGAGTTGGCAAGGTGAGCTATAAGGTAAGCTCCCAGGAGAGTTCCTAGGTGAGTTACTCAATGAGCTCCCAGGTAAGCTCAACTCAAGCTGATGAGTGAGCTCCCAAAAGAGCTCCCAAGTGAGCTACTTGGTGAACTATTTGGTGAACTCCCATGCAAGCTACTAGGTGAGCTCCAAAGTGAGCTACTTGGTGAGCTTTTAGGTGAGGTCCATGGTGTGCTACTCGGGTAGCACACAAGTGAGCTCAAGTCAACCAACTCAGTGAGCTGCTCAGTGAGCTCCCAGGTAAGGTCCCCTGGTGAGCTACTTGGTGAGCTACTCGATGAAATGTAAGGTCCCTGAGTGAGCTACTTGGTGAGCTACCAAGTGAGCTCGGTGAGCTCCCAAGAAGTGAGCTGAGCTGGTGAGCTCCAAGGTGAGACTTGGCTAGCTCAGGTCAACCTACTCGGTGAGCTCCCAGGTGAGCTGTTAGGTGAGCTACTAAATGAGCTTCGAGGTGATCTACCAGATGATCTCAAGTAAAGTTGATAGGTGACCTCCCACGTGAGTTGGAAAGGTAAGCTATCAGGTGAGCTCCCAGGTGATCTCAAGTTGAGCTACTAAGTGAGCTCCTGGGTGAACTCAAAGTGAGCTGGTAAGGTGAGCTACCATGTGAGTTTCCAAGGAAACTCAGGATGAGCTACTTGATGAGCTCCTGGGTGAGCTACTTACTAAGCTTCTAGCTGAGATCCTTGGTGAGGCACTCAGTGAGCTATTCGGCGAGCTCCCAGGCGAGCTCCCAAGTGAGCTACTTTGTGAGCTCCCAGGCGAGGTCCCGACGAACGAGCTGTTTGGAAAGCTCACAAGTGAGCTCAAGTTAACCTACTCAGCGAGCTGCTCAGTGAGCTCACAAGTGAGGTGTTAGGTGAGCTCCCAAGTGAGCTACTTCATGAGCTACTCAATGAACTCCGAGGTGAGCTACCAAACAAGCTCAAGGTGAGTTTCAAGGTAAGCTCCTTAGTAAACTCAAGTTGAGTGAGCTACTTGATGAGAACATAGGCGAGCTCAAGTCGATCTACATGGAAAGCTCCTTTGTGAGCTCAAGGTGAGCTGTAGGCAAGCTCCCGAGTGATTTTTCAGGAAAGCTTAAGTCGAGCTTCGAAACCAACTCGTAGGCGAGCTACTTGTCGTGCTCTTAGCTAAGTTCCTAGGTGAGCTTCTCGATGAGCTCCCAGGTAAGTTCAAAGGTGAGCTTGTCAAAAATCTCTGAGGTGATCTTACATGCAAGCTAAAGATGAGGTCAAGGTGAGTTTGCAAGTTGAGCTCAAGGTGAGTTGGCAAGGTGAGCCCAAGGTGAGTTGGCAAGGTAAGCTATCAGGTGAGCTCCCAGGTGAGTTCCTAGGTGAGTTAATCGATGAGCTCTTAGGCAAGTTCAACTCAAGCTGATCGGTGAACTCCCATAAAAGATCCCAGGAGAGCTACTTGGCCAGTTGTTCAGTGAACTCCCGGGCGAGCTACCTGGTGAGCTCCCAAGTGAGCTACTTGGTGAGCTCCCAAGTGAGGTGTCTTGTGAGCTGATCAGTGAGCTCACAAGTAAGCTCAAGTCAACATACTCAGTGACCTACTCGGTGAGATCCTAGGTGAGTTGTTAGGTGAGCTACTTGATGAGATGCTTGTTGAACTATCAATTGAGATACCAGATGAGCTAGAGGTGATTTGGCAAGGTGATCTCCTCATCGAGTTCAAGGCAAGCTAATAGGTCAGCTCCCATGCAAGTTTCTAAGTGAGCTATTAGGTAAGCTCCCATGTGATTTTTTAGGCAAGTTACTTGATAAGCTCCTGGATGAGCTCAAGTCGAGTTGCTTGGCTTGCTCCTGGGTGAGCTGAAATGGATCTGGCAAGGCAAGCTTTCATGCGAGCTCCTTAGTGAGTTTCTGGGTGAGCTCTAGTTGAGTTGCTAGATGAGCTCCTCGGTGAGCTACTTGCCGAGCTCCCAGCCAAGATCCTAGTTGAGATCCTAGGTGAGCTCAGAGGTGAGCTTGTCGGCAATATCTTAGGTGAGCTTACATGTGAGCTACCACATGAGCTCAAGGAAAGTTAGCAAGGTGAGCTCAAGGTGAGTTGGCAAGTCTAGCTCAAGGTGAGTTGGTAAGGCGTGCTATCAAGCAAGCTCCTAAGAGAGTTCCTAGGTGAGTTACTCGACAAGCTCCTAGGTGAGCTCAAATCAAGCTGATCAGTAAGCTCCCAGAAGAGCTCCCTAAGTGAGCTACTTGGTGAGCTATTAGGAGAACTCCCAGGTGAGCTGTTAGGTGAGGTCCAAAGTGAGCTACTTGGCAAACTCCTGTGCAAGGCCCCTGGTGAGCTACTCAGCGAGCACACAAGTGAGCTCAAGTTAACCTACTCAGTGAGCTAATTGGTGAGCTCTTAGTTGAGCTGTTAGGTGAGTTCCCATGTGAGCTATTATGTGAGCTCCCAGGTGAGATACTTAATGAGCTACTCGACAAACTCTGAGGTGAGCTACAAGTTGAGATACTCGGTGAGCTCTTAGGTGAGCTCAAGGTGAGCTGGCAAGGTGAGCTATCAGGCGAGCTCCCAGGAAATTTTTCAGGTAAGCTCAAGTTGAGCTACTCGATGAGCTCCTGGGTTAGCTACTTGCTAAGCTCCCAACGGAGATCCTAGGTGAGCTACTTGGTGAGCTCCAAGGTGAGCTCAAAGCCGAGCTTATCGGTAATCTCATAGGTGAGCTTACATAAGAGCTACCAGATGAGCTTAAGGCCATTTAGAAAGGTGAGCTCAAGGTGAGTTACCAAGGAAAGCTCAAGGTGAGTTGGAGAGGTGAGCTTTAGGTGAGCTCAAGGTGAGTTCCTATGTGAGTTACACGATGAGCTCTCGGGTGAGCTCAACTAAAGCTGATTGGCAAGATCCTAGAAGAGCTCCTAGGTGACTACTTGGTGAGCTTTTCGGTGAGCTCTTAGGTGAGATCCCAACCAATCTACTTGGAAATATCCCAGGCGAGGTCCTCGGCAAGCTACTCGGTGAACTCACAAGTGAGATTATAAGTGAGCTCAAGTAAACCTACTCAGTGAGTTGCTTGGTGAGATCCCAGGTGAGCTGTTAGGTGAGCTACTTGGCGAGCTACTTGATGAACTCCAAGGCAAGCTACCAGATGAGATCAAGGTGAGTTGGTAAGGTGAGCTCCTCAGTGAGCTCAAGGTGAGTTGGTAAGTTGAGTTGATAGGTGAGCTCCCATGCAAGTTGGTAAGGTGAGTTGTCAGGTGAGCTCCTATGTGAGTTTTCAGGTGAGTTGTTTGACAAGCTAGGTAAGATGCTCGGTGAGCTCTTGGTCAAGATCAAGGTGAGCTGACAAGGTGAGCTATCAGGTAAAATCCCAGGTGAGTTTCTTGGAAAGCTCAAGTCAAGCTACTTTATGAGCTTTTGGGTGAACTGATTTCCCAGCTCCTAGCCGAGCATCTAGGTAAGCTACTCGGTGAGCTCCCAGGTGAGCTCAAAGGTGTGCTTGTCAGCAATATCTAAGGTGAGATTACATATGATCTACCAGATGAGCTCAAGGTGAGTTGGCAAGGTGAGCTCAAGGTGAGTTACCAAGGTGAGCTGTCAGTGAGCTTCCAGGTGAGTTCCCAAGTGAGTTACTTGACGAGCTCCCAGGCGAGCTCAAATCGAGTTGATCGGCTATCTCCCGTAAGAGCTCCCAAGTGAGTTTTGAGGCAAGCTCAAGTCGAGCTGCTCGATGAGCCTGGGAAAGTTGCTTGTCGAACTCCTAGCTGAGCTCCTAGGTGAGCTACTTGGTGAGCTCCTAGGCAAGGTCAAAGGTGAGCTTGGTGGTAATATCTTAGGTCGGCTTACATGTGAGCTACTAGATAAAATCAAAGTGAGTTGGCATTGCAAGCTCAAGGTGAGTTAGCAAGGTGGGCTATAGGGAAAGCTCCCAGGTGAGTTCCCACGTGAGTTACTAGACAAGCTCTCGAGTGAGCTCAACTCGAGTTGATTGGTGAGATCCCAGAATAGCTCCGAGACGAGCTACTTGGTGAGTTTTTGGTGAGCTCCTAGGCAATCTACAAGGTGAGATCCCATGCAAGCTACAAGGTGAGATTCTAGGTGAGGTCCTTGATGAGCTACTCAATGAGCTCACAAGTGAGCTCAAGTCAATCTACTTAGAGAGCTGCTTGATGAGCTCTCAGGTGAGCTTTTAGGAGAGCTCCCAGGTGAGCTACTTTTGAGCTACTCGATGAACTTCAAGGTGAGCTACCAGATGAGATCAAGGAAAGTTTGCAAGGTTAACTCCTCAGTGAGCTCAAGGTGAGCTGGCAAGGTGAGTTAGAAAAGTGAAATACCAGGTGAGCTCCCATGCATGTTTTCGGGCAAGCTGCTTGACGAGATCCCTAGCAAGCTCAAGTTGAGCTACTCGGAGAGCTCCTGGGTGAGCTCAAGGTGAGCTGTTAAGGTGAGCTATTAGGTGATCTTCCAGGTGAGTTTCTTTGTAAGATCAAGTCAAGCTACTCGACGAGCTCCTATCTGAGCTTCAAGCCAAGCACCCAAGTAAGTTTATAGGTAAGCTCAACTCGAGCTACTTGCTAAGCATCCAACTAAGCTCTTAGGTGAGCTACTCATTGAGGTCCTAGGCAAGCTCAAAGCTGAGCTTGTTGGTAATCTCTAACGTGAGCTTAAATGTGAGCTACCATATGTGCTCAAGGTGAGTTGACAAGGCAAGCTCAAGGTGAGTTGAGAAGGTGAGCTCAAGGTGAGTTGGAAAGGTGAGCTGTCAGGTGAGATCCTAGGTTAGCTAATTAGTGAGCTATTTAGTGAGATTCAAGGTGAGATTTTAGGTGAGCTCCTAGGTGAGGTATTTAATGAGCTGCTTAGCAAGCTCACAAGTGACCTCAAGTTTTCCTACTCGGTGAGCTCCCAGGTGAGTTGTTAGGCAAGCAACATGGTGAGCTACTTGATGAACTCTGAGATGAGCTACTACACGAGCTCAAGGTGAGTTGGAAAGGTGAGCTCCTCAGCAAGCTCAAGGTGAGCTTGAAAGGTGAGCTCCCATGCAAGTTTTTGGGTGAGCTGCTTGAAGAGATCCCGGGTGAACTCAAGTTGATCTACTGGGAAACCTTCTACGTGATCTCAAGGTGAGCTCTCGGGTGTGTTTTTGAGAATGCTCAAGTCGAGATGCTCGATGAGCTCCTGGGTGAGCTACTTTCCAAGCTCCCAGTTCATCTCCTACGTGAGTAGCTCAGTGAGCTCCTACGTGAGCTCAAAGGTGATTTTGTTGGCAATGTCTGAGGTGAGCTTACATGTGAGCTACCAGATGAGCTCAAGGTACGTTCATAAGGAGAGCTCAAGGTGATTTGGTAAGGAGAGATTTTAGGTGAGATCCCAGGTGAGTTACTTGATGAGCTCCCAGGCAAGCTCAACTTGAGTTGATCAATGAGCTCCAAAGTGAGTTACTTGGCGAGCTATTTGGCGAGCTCCCAAGTGAGCTACTAGGTGAGATCCCAAGTGAGCTACTTGGTGAGCTCCCAGGTGAGCTACTTGGTGAGCTCCCAGGTGAGCTCTATGAACTACTTGGAAAGCTCACAAGTCAGCCCAAGTCAACCTACTCTGTGAGCTGCTCGTGAGTTCCCAGGTGAGCTATTAGGTGAGCTCTTAGGCGAGCTCGTAGGAGAGGTACTTCGTGAGCTGCTCAAAGAACTTTGAGGTGAGCTACCAAATGAGCTCAAGGTGAGTTGGCAAGATGAGCTCCTTAATGAACTCAAGGTGATCTGGCAAGGTGAGCTGATAGGCAAGCTCCCATGTGAGTTGGAGAGGCAAGCTCCCATGTGAGTTTTCAGGTGAGTTGCTTGATGAGATCTCAGGTGAACTCAAGTCGACCTACTCGGTGAGCTCCTGTGTGAGCTCAAGGTGAGCTATCAGTCGATATCCTAGGTGAGTTTCTGAGCAAGCTCAAGTTAAGATACTCAATGAGCTCCTAGGTGAGCTACTTGCTGAGCTCCTAACCTAGCTCCTAGGTGAGCTTCTTTGTTAGCTCTCAGGTGAGCTCAAATGCAAGCTTACCAACAATATTTGAGGTGATATTACATACGAGCTACTAGATGAGGTCAAGGTGAGTTGGCAAGTTGAGCTCAAGGCAAGTTGGGAAGGTTAACCCAAGGTGAGTTTGTAAGGTGAGCTATAAGGCAAGCTCCCATGTGAGTTATGAGGTGAGTTACTCGATGAGCTCCCGGGTGAGTTCAACTCGAGCTGATCGGTGAGCTCCCATAAGAGCTCCCATGTGAGCTACTTGGCGAGTTGTTCAATGAGCTCCCAGGTGAGCTGCTAGGTGAGCTAGTTGGTGAGCTCCCAGGCAACGTCTCTGATGAGATGATCAGCAAGATCACAAGCGAGCTGATTAAAACCTACTTGGTGAGCTACTCGGTGAGCTCCTAGGTGAGCTATTAGGCAAGCTACTTGATGAGATACTCAACGAACTCCGAAGCGAGATACTAGATGAGCTCAAGGCAAGTTCACAAGGTGAGCTTAAGGTGAGTTGCCAAGGAGAGATGTAAGATGAGCTCCCAGGTGAGTTACTTGATGAGCTCCCAGGTGAGCTCAACTCGAGCTGATTGGTGAGCTCCTAGATGAGCTCCTAGGTGAGCTACTTGGCAAGCTATTCGGTGAGCTCCCAGGTGAGCTCCCAAGTGAGCTACTTGGTGAGCTCCTAGGCAAGGTCCCCGATGAGCTGCTCGGTAAGCTCACAAGTGAGCTCAAGTCAACCTACTTGGTGAGTTGCTCAGTGAGCTCACAGGTGAGATATTAAGTGAGCTACTTCACAAGCTGCTCGACAAACTCCGATGTGAGCTACCAAACTAGCTCAAGGTGAGTTTCCAAGGTAAGCTCCTCAACAAACTCAAGCTGAGTGAGCTACTTGATGAGAACCTAGCTGAAGCTAAAGCTAAAGTCGAGATACTTGGTGAGCTCTATGTGAGCTCAAGGTGAGCTCCAGGTGAGTTCTTGGAAAGCTCAAGTCAAGCTTCTCAACAAGCTCCTAGGTGAGCTACTTTGCATGCTCCCAGTGAGCTCCTAGGTGAGCTTCTCGATGAGCTCTAGGTGAGCTCAAAGGAAATATTTTTAGCAATCTTTGAGGTGATCTTATATGTAAGCTATCAGGATGAGGTCAAGTTGAGTTGGAAAGTTGAGCTCAAGGTGAGTTGGCAAGGTGAGCCCAAGGTGAGTTGAGCTGAGAGTGAGCTATCACGGTGAGCTCCAGGGTGAGTTCCTAGGCAAGTTACTCGATGAGATCTGGAAATTTCAACTTGAGCTGATCGATGAGCTCTCATAAGAGATCCTAGGTGAGCTACTTTTCCATTTGCTTAGTGAACTCCAAGGTGAGCATCTAGGTGAGCTCCCATGCGAGCTACTTGGTGAGATCCCAGTGAGGTCTCTTGTTAGCTGATCTACAAACTCACAAGAAATCTCAAGTCAACCTACTAGAGCTCGGTGAGCTCCCAGTGTTAGTTGTTAGGTGAGCTACTTGATGAGTTGCTCGGTGAACTCTAAATTGAGATACCATATGAGCTCAAGGTGATTTGGCAAGGTGAGGAAGTGAGTTTCAAAGGAAGCCAGGTGAGCTCTCATGCAAATTTCTAGGTGAGCTATTAGGTAAGCTCCCATGTGAGTTTTTAGGTGTTTGCTGAGTGAGCTCCTTGATGACCTCAAGTCTAGAGCTTTGGCTAGCTCCTGGTGAGCTCAAATGGATCTAAGCTCAAATGAGTGAGGATCTAGAAAATGAGCTAATTGAAGTAGGAAAACCTTTTAGGTGAGCTCCTAAGTGAGTTTTGGGAAAGCTCTAGTTGAGTTTCTAGATGAGATCCTAGGTGAGCTTCTTGTTGAGCTCCCAAGCCAAGCTCCTAGTTGAGCTCCCAGGTGATCTAAAAGGTGAGCTTGTTGGTAATATCCGAGGTGAGATTACATGTGAGCTACCAAATGAGATCAAGGAAAGTTAGCAAGGAGAGCTCAAGGTGAGTTGGAAAGTCTATCTCAAGGTTAGTTGGGAAGGCAAGCTATTAGGTGAGCTCCCAGGAGAGTTCCCAGGTGAGTTACTTGATGAGATCCTAGGTGAACTCAACTCAAGCTGATCAGTGAGCTCCCAGAAGAGCTCCCTAAGTGAGCTAGTTGGTGAGCTATTCGGTGAACTCATGTGAGCTTCTAGGGGATCTCTAAAGCAAGCTACTTGGCAAGCTCCTAGGTGAGGTCCCTAGTGAGATACTTAGAGAGCACACAAGTGAGGTCAAGTCAACCTACTCGGTGAACTACTCGGTGAGCTCCTAGTTGAGATGTAAGGAAAAGCTCCCATGTGAGCTATTAGGTGAGCTCAAGGTGAGTTACTTGCCAAGCTACTCTCGAAAAAATATTAGGTGAGCTACCAAATGAGATTAAGGTGAGTTGGCGGGGGTGATCTAATTGGAGAGATCCAAGAAGAGCTCCTAGGTGAGTTACTTGCTCGAGCTACTCGAAAAAAATCTTAGGTGAGCTACCAAATGAGATTAAGGTGAGTTGGTAGGGTGATCTAATTGGAGAGATCCAAGAAGAGCTCCCAGGTGAGCTACTTAGGGAGCTGTTCGGTGAGCTCCCAGGTGAGTTACTAGGTGAGCTCCCAAGTGATCTCCCATGCAAGATCCCCGGTGAGCTACTTGGCGAGCTCACAAGCCAACTCAGGTCAACCTACTCGATGAAATCCAAGGTGAGCTACCAGACGAGCTCAAGGTGAGTTGGTAAGGTGAGCTCCTCAGCAAGTTCAAGGTGAGCTGGTAAGTCAAGCTAATAGGTGAGCTCCCATGCTAGTTGGTAAGGTGAGTTGTCAGGTGATCTCCTATATGAGTTTTCAAAGGAGAGCTACTGATGAACTCCTGGTGAGTTCAAGTCAAGCTACTCGGTGAGTTCAGGTGAGCTCAAGGTGAGTCGGAATGCTAGCTATCAAGTAATCTCCTATGGAGTTTCATGGAAAGCTCAATTTGAGCTTCTCTATGAGCTCTGGGAAGCTGCCTGACCCAGCCTCCGAGCCGAGCTCCTAGGTAAGCTACTTGATGAGCTCGAGTGAGCTTAAAGGTGAGCTTGTCGGAAATCATTAAGGTGAGCTCCCAAGTGAGTTCCCAGTGAGTTGCTTAATGAACTCCCGAGTGTTAACTCAAAGCAAGCTCATATATAACCTCCCATAAGAGCTCCTAGGTGAGCTACTTGACGAGGTATTCGTCGAGCTCTTAGGTGAGCTGGCTGGTGAGCTCCCAAGCAAGCTACTTCAAGCTCTAGGTGAGGTCCAAGGTGAGCTACTCGGTGAGCTCACAAGTGAGCTGGAAAGGTGAACCTACTAGGTGAGTTACTCGGTGAGCTCCCGGAGGTGAGCTATTAGGTGAACTTACAGGTGAGCTATTAGGTGAGCTACTTGGTGAGCTACTCGATGAACTCGAGGTGAGCTACCATATGATCTCAAGGTGAATTTGCAAGGTGATCTCTGAGTGAGCTCAAGGTGAGCTATAGGATGAGCTTAAGGTAATACGACAAGGTGAGCTATCAAGGCTAGCTCGAGGTGAGTTTCCAGTGAGCTCAAGTGAGCCTCGAGACTCGGCGAGCTCTTAGGTGAGCTTCTTGGTGATTTCACAACTTAGCTCTAGGTGAGCTGCTTGGTGAGCCCTAGGCGAGGTCAAAGTGAGCATGGTGGGAATCGCTAAAGTGAGCTTACATGTGAGCTACTTAGTGATGAGCTTAAGGTGAGTTGTATTGAAATCTCAAGGTGAGTTGGTAATGAGAACTCAAGGTGAGTTAGTTGGCTGAGCTATAAGGTGATTTCTCATGTGAGTTGCTTAGCAAGCTCCAAGTGAGCTCCAAGTCAACCTCGAGATGATGAAGTGAGCTCTCGTGAAGATCTCTAGATGAACTACTTGGTGAGCTCCCTAGGTGAGCTACTCGAGGTGAGCTCTAGGTGAGCTTGAGCTTCTGAGGTGAGCTTTTAGGTGAGATCAAGGTGAGTTGCTTGATGAGCTCACAAGTGAGCTCCAACCTTCTTAGTGAGGTACTCGGTGAGCTCCCAAGCGAGTGTTAAGTGAGATCTCGGTCAAGATTACTTAGTGATCTATTTGACAAACTTTGGTGAGCTACCGAGATGAGATCAAGGTGAGTTTACAAGGTCAGCTCCTTAGTGAGCTCAAGGGGAGTTGGCGAGGTGAGTTGGAAAACAAGCTACCAGGTGAGCTCCCATGCGTGTTTTCGGAGCAAGCTACTTGATGAGCTCTAGTGAGCTCAAGTTGAGTTCTTGATGAGCTCAAGTCGAGCATTACTCAAGTGAGCTCTAATCCAGGTAAGCCCAGGGAAGAGCTGGCTTATGGGCAAGCTCAAGTTGAGCTTGCTTAGATGAGCTCGAACTGATGAGCTCAAGAAATTTGGTAAGGTGAAAGCTCAAGTCGAGCTTCTTGGTGAGCCCATGAACTCCTAGGTGACTCCAAGGTGTTACCTCAAGTGAGATCCCTGGTAGAGCTCAACTGAGCTGATTGTGAATATCGAATGAGCTAAATGTGAGCTACCAAATGAGCTCAAGAGTGAGGTCCTAGGTGAGCTCACTAGGAGAGCTGACTAAGTGAAACTCAAGGTGAAGCTTGGAAAGGTGAAGGTCTCAATGAGATATTGAGAGATCAAGGTGAGCTTCGGTGAGTTCCCAAGTTGACCTACTCGATGAGTGTAAGCTACTCGGTGAGCTGCTCGGTGAGCTCAAGAGTAAGGTGAGCTACCTAGTGAGCACGGCTTCGGTGAGCTCCTCAAAAAGTAGTGAGGTGAGCTACTGAGATGAGCTCAAGGTGAGTCTGGCAATGTGAGCCTCGGTGAACATGGCTAAGAGCTCAAGGTTAGAGTCAGCAAGGTGAGCTCCCGGTGAGCTCAAGGCAAGCAGTAGGTGAGCTAGTCGAAGGTGAGATCCCATGTGAGATTTTGGGTGAGATACTTAAAGTAGCTATTAGGTGAGCTCCCTTGTGAGTTTTGGGTGAGCTTCAAGACAAGTTGACAAGGTGAGTTGTCAGTGAATTTCTAGAGTGCAAGCTTAAGTCAAGTTGTTAACAAGCTCCCGGGTGAGCTCGGCTTGTCAGTGAGCTCCCAGGTGAGCTCCTAAGGTGAAGCTACTTGGTGAGTTCCTGCAAGTTACTTAACTATCTCCCTAGTGATCTCAACTCGAGCTGATCAATAAGCTCCTAGAAGAGCTCCCAATTGAGATACTTAGTGAGATATTCTCAAGGGTGATCTCCTAGGTGAGCTACTAGTGAGCTCCCAAGTGAGCTATTTGGTGAGCTCGTGAGCTCCCAGAGAGCTACTCGTGAAAGCTCATAAGTGAGCTCAAATAAACCTACTGATGAGCTAATTGGTGAGCTGATTGATGAACTCGAGGTGAGCTCAAGGTAGGCTCTCAGTGAACTCAGATTTGGAAAAGTGAGCTATCAGTGAGCTCTCATGTGTTTTTTAGGGTGAGTTTCTTGGACGAGCTCCCAGTGAGCTTAATTCAAGCTACTGGAAGCTCCTCGGTGAGCTCAAGGTAAGCTAGCAAGGCAAGATCCTATGTAAGGTCTCCGGTGAAAGCCAAGTTGAGCTGCTCGATGAGCTCATGGGTGACTCTACTTACCAAGCCTCCCACCAAGGTCCTAGGTGAGTGGTCGGGTGAGCTCCCAGTGAGCTTATCATTAATCTTCAAGGTGAGCTTACATACGAGCTACAGCAAGATGAGATCAAGGTGAGTTTCCAAGGTGAGCTATCAGTGAGCTCCTAGGTGAGTTACTCGACAAGCTCTCAGTGAGCTCAACTCAAGCTGATTGGTGAGCTCCCGAAAAGAGCTCCCGTGATGAGCTACTTGGTGAGTTTGAGTGAGCTCCCAAGTGAGTTACTAGGCAAGCTCCCGAGGGAGCTACTTGGCAAGCTCCCAAGTGAGCTACTTGGTGAGCCACTTGGTGAGCTCACCGAGAATCTCACCCGGGAGCTCGACAAGTAGCTCACTTGGGAGCTCACCTAAGATATCACTGGGAGCTCACAAACATCTTCAGAAAAGAACCTCACCTCGGGAGCTCGCCAAATAGCTCGCAAAGTAGCTCACAAAGTATCTCCCAATCAAATCAAGTTGAGCCTACCTTACTAACTTTCCTTAAGCTCACCTTGTAAGGCTTTCCTTGAGCTCACCTTGCCAACTCACTTTGAGCTCATCCGGCTAGCTGGTATAAGCTCACCTAAGAGATTTCTCGCAAGCTCAAGGTTTCCTTTGAGCTCACTTGGAAAGAGCTCACCGAGTAGCTCACCTAGGAGCTTGGCAAGCAGCTCACCTAGCTCTCGGAGAGCTTTCGAGTAGCTAAAGCGAGAGTTTCTCGGTAAACTCACCCGAAGGGAGCTCATCTTGTCACCACCTTGAGCTCACCTAGAGCACACCAATAAACTCAACTTGATCTCACCTAGGATCTCACAAGAAACTTTCTTAAAAATCACAGCAGAGCTCACCTTACATCTCACCTTTCTAACTCACATGAAATCTTTCCTATCACCTCACCAAACGAGCTCAAGGAAACTTGGAAAGGTGAGCTCCTCAAGTGAACTCATGGTGAGATGACTCTTGGGCAAGGTGAGCTCATGTCACGATCTACTCAACGAGCTATTAGGTGAGCTACTTAAGTGAGCTATAAAGGTGAGCCTGTCAGTGAGCTCCCATGTGAGTTTCTCGGCAAGCCTGAAGTCGAGCTGCTAGATAGCTCCTTGGCAAGCTGATTTCGAGCTACCACCGAGCTCCAGGTGAGATGCTAGAAGTGAGCTTCCAGGAAAGCTCAAAAGTGAGCTTATTGGAAATCTCTTAGGTGATCTTGGGAGCTACCTAGATATCACCCGATAGCTCACCTTATCAACTCACCTTGAGCTCACCTTGCCAACTCACCTTGAGCTTGCCTTTGCCAACTCACCTTGAGCTCATCCGGCAGCTCACATGTAAGCTCACCTTAGAGATTCACAGTGATAAGCTCACCTTTCACCTCACCTAGAGCTCATCAAGAAGCTCACCAAGCAGCTCAGCCTAGGAGCTTAGCAAGTAGCTTACCCACTAGCTCATCGAGCATCTCAAGTTGAGCTTGCTTGAAACTCCTCGGGAGCTCACAATCGCTAGCTCACCTTGAGCTCACCTAGATCTTATCGAGTAGCTTGACTTGAGGTCACCCTGGGAGCTTGTTAAGCATCTCACATGAAAATGTATGGGAGCTCACCTAACAGCTCACTTTTCCAACTCTCACTAGGAGCTCACCTATAAGCTTTCCTTGAGCTCACCGAGATCTCACTTTGCTAACTCACCTTAAGCTCATCCAGGTAGCTCACCTCAGAATTTATCGAGTAGCTCACCAAGTAGCCAGAGTGGGGAGCTCCTCCGGGAGCTCGACAATTACCTCGGAGTTGAGCTCACCCGGGAGATCATTGAGTAACTCACCCAGGAACTCACCCGGGAGCTCGCATGACCACACCATCTTGCCAACTCACCTTGAGCTCACTCTTGCCAAATTTCCTTGAGGTCATCTTGCACTCGTATGTAAGCTCACTCTTGGAGATCACGATAAGCTTCCTTTGAGATCACCAAGCAGCTTACCTAGGATCTCTACTAGGGAAGCTTGGAAAGTAGCTCACCAGGAGCTCATTTGAGTAACTTGACTTGAGCTTGCCTAGAAACTCACATGGGGCTCACCCGATAGATCAATTTTTCAGCTCACCTTGAGCTCACTCAGAGCTTGTTGAGTACCTCAAATTGAGCTTCAATCAGGGAGCTCTTTAAGTAGCTCACTTGAAAACTCACATGGGCACTCACATTATAGCTCACCTCTTGCCAACTTGCATGAGAGATCACCTTATATCTTGCCTTACTAACTCACATGGGAGCTTTCCTTGAGCTCGCTAAGAAGATAACCTTACTAACTCACCTTGAGCTCATCTCGGTATCTCACCTCAAAGTTCATCGAGCAACTCACCAAGAAGCTCACCTAGAGCTCACCTTAGAGCTCAACTGGAGCTCACCAAGCAAATCAGGCTAAGTAGGTTGACTCCTAAGCTCACTTGTGAGCTTCGGGCAGGACCTTCCTAGGAGCTCATCGCAGCTCCTCTGGGAGATCTTATGGGGTCTCACTGATCAGCTTGAGTTGATCTCACCTAGGAGCTCATCGAGTAACTTACCTAGAACTCAATTAGAAGCTCTCCTAATAGCTCACCTTGCCAACTCAACTTGTGCTCACTTGCTAACTCACGTTGAGCTTGCCTCTCACAACTCACCTTAAGCTTTCCTAGCCAACAACCTTGAGCTCAACCGGTAGCTTATATGTAAGCTCACTCAAATATTACTGACAAGCTCACCTTGAGCTCACCGAGCATCTCACCTAGGAGCTCGACCGGGAGCTTAGTAAGTAAGTTACCTAGAGCTCATTGAGCAGCCTTCACATGAGCTTCGACAAGAAACTCACCTAGGATCTCGCCTAATAGCTTGCCTTCTAGCTCATCTTGAGCTCACCCAAGATCTCACCGTGTACCTCGACTTGAGCTCACCTAGAGCTCATCAAGTAGCTCACCCGAAACTTGCATGGGACCTCACCTGGATACAGCTCACCAGAAACTCGTATGGGAGCTCACCTATTAGCTCACCTTTCTAACTTGCCTAGAGTGAGCTCAAGTGAAGATCTCACCTTAATAAATCACCTTGAGCTCATCCCGGTAGCTCACCTTGGATTTCATCGAGCTACTCACCAAGTAGCCTCACCCGTGATCTAGCCTAATAGGCTCACCTAGGAGCTCACCAGAGTAGCTTACCGAGTAGGTGACTTGAGCTCGGCCGTGAGCTCACCGAGTAGATTGCTAGGGACCTCACTTAGAAACTTGCCAAGTAGCTAACTTTGGAGCTCACCTAACAAATTTCCCGGGAGCTCGCTAAATAGCTCTCCAAGTAGCTCACCCGAGATATCTTCTAGAGCTTTCCGATCAGCTCGAGTTGAGCTCACCCAGGAGCTCGCCAAGTAACTCACCTTCGAAATCACCTTAGATCTCACCCGATAGCTCACCTTTCCAACTTGCCTTTGCCAACTCACCTTGAGCTCATCTCGGTAGCTTTCATATAATCTCACCTTAGATATTTTGAAGATCTCACATGGGAGCTCACCTAGGAGCTCAGATCGGGATCTCGCTCCTTGAGTAGCTCAACTTGAGATTACCGAGAAACTTACATGGAAGTTTACCTCTTGCAAACTCACCTCGAGGTCACCAGACTGAGAAGCTCTTACTTTGAGCTCACACGTGAGCTCATCAAGTAGCTCACTTGAAAACTTACATGGAAGATCACCTTATAGCTCACCTTGCTAACTCACATAGGAGATCACCTTAAGCTCACAAAGGAGATCACCTATCCAACTCACCTTAAGCTCATTGGTATCTCACCTCGGAGCTCGTATAGCAGCTCGCCAAGTAACTCACCTAGGGAGAGCACCTGGAAAGCTCACATGGGAGCTCACCTAACAGCTCCCATGGGAACTCACCGAGTAGCTTGCCGAGTAAGTTCAATTGAGCTCGCTAGGAGGTCACCGAGTAGCTCAGATATAATCTCACCTAAGATATTTCGACAAGCTCACCTTTTTGAGCTCACTTGGGAGCTCACCGGATTAGCTCACTTAGGAGATCTGCAAGTAGCTTACCCAGGAGCTTGTCGAGTAGCTAAATTTGAGTTTTCATAGAAACTCACCTGGGAGTTCCCCGATAGCTCACCTTGTAAGCTCACCTTGAGCTCACCCAGAGCACACCGAGTAGCTCAACTTGAGCTCACCTAGAGCTCGTCAAGTAGCTTTCTGAAAATCACATAGAGCTCACCTTACATCTCGCCTTGTATGATGGTTAGATGTTAGATCTTGATTAATATTGATCTGGATTCAGATATTTTTCTTGAGGATCATTGAGACATTTTTATTATTATGTGGATGATGATATACTAGTTGACATGGACATGTTATTGATGTTAATTTTAGACATGTGACATTGATTATTATGAATAGCTCTAGTATAGAAATCTATTGGATGATGATATAGTTACAAATTGAATTTTAATGATAAATATTGAATCTTGATATTGTTGTGATTTGGATCTAATGTTTATATATCATTTGGATGTTCTGATATGGCCACGAGGCCGAAGGAGGTATTTTGCATTTTGTAGGTTAAAATCACAACAATGTCGGGGGACTAGAGACTAACCATATTGGAATTCAGTGTGAAATCAACAAGGTCACCATGGCAACTGTGTTTGAGTTGTATGTTGTGTTTTGTTAGGATTTCCCATGGGGGGATTTCCATTATTGTGACCATGGGGTATATGTGTGCTTTATTTGTTGTGTCCCTTTTAAAATTATTGTTGTATGTATTTTATTTGTAATGTGCTCTTTAGTTTAATTATTTTAATGTGATAGTATAATGTGAATCTTATAGTTAAATTTCAATTAAATTAATTGGGATGTGGAATATAAATTAAAAGTTATTGTCTTGGTTGAAAATGAAAATTGACTTTATATATATATATATATATATATATATAACCATATGATAGATAAATAAATCTTTATGTCAAAACATGTAATAAATAAATGTCATAAATATAAATGCATGTGTAAGAAATTGTAAGAGGATGTAAGAGTTGTGTAAGTGAAATGATAGATTGTGTAAGGAAGATTTTGGAGGTAGAACACTCCATCCTCTTGAAACTCGGATTTGGTCTTGGGAGCCTAAATTGGAGGCTTGTGGGACAAGTTAAACTTGTCCCACACCTCTCAAAAACCTCCACCAACCATGTTTATTATTTTGGAGTCAAAATCAATCTATTTTATTGAATTTTGACTTGATTTATTAGAAGAAGTGATTGCACTTGTCTTACAAATTTTAAATGCATTCCCTTTGGGGTATGGGCTATGTGTGTGTGTGATTTTGTTTTTTTTTCATTATGGTGATTTGTTGTTGATGTGGATTGCACTCTTGGGGAATGAAGAAAATGATGTGGCATCCCACTTGGAATCCACATCATCCTCTTCCACCCTCTCCTTTAAAATTTGAATTCCTCCTCATTTTGAGGTTGTTGAAAGTTTGTGATTTCACTCTTGGGTCAAATTTTTCTCTTGCCTTTGGAGCTTGCTTTGTGGAAGAGCTTGGATTGATTCACATGCTTGTACATTGCTGTTTTGGGACTGTGTTTTGAGCATCAAAGAACTATTGTTTTGGAAACAAGTCTCCATTATGGAGAGGTAGGCTCTCACTCTTTTAAAATTGTTGTTTTTCCCTCTTTTAGCATGAATTTTTGAATGTGTTTGTGTTTGCAATTCTTAGAGGGATGGGTAGAATGCTTAGGGCATGGTGTGGAGAGAAGACTATGAGGTTAATCAGAGGAGGGATAAGGGATTTTCCATTGGCACTTGTCTTGAGGAGGGAGTGTTGGTTGGAATCCACCTAGGAAAAGAATATGCATGCATTTCTTACTTTGGGGGAGGTATAAGGGATAAATTTGGAGGAGGGATAAGGAGGGGTTGAGGAGGGATAAGGTTTATGGGATGGTTATGTTTTGGTGGTGGTTGTTGTAGGTGGATGTCCAATTTCAACATGGGAGGCATAAGGAGACCTCCATAGTTCTTGCTCTTGTTTGGCTTGCTTGCTCAAGCCTTTGTGATTGTATGACTATTTTCAAATGCAGTTGAGAACTGCTGCCTTGTTTTGATTTGTGTCTTCTTTGATTTTGTGATATACATGAGTGTTGTTTGCATGTGAAAGAAGTCCATGTTGCCATGAGTTGAATTATCATGCTCCATTTCAATATGGTTGGGGCTCGGGGCCAATGGGGAAAGATGGCTTCTATTTTCCCATTGGGTATCTTGGTTGGGTGGAGAGTGTTGCCTTTCCCCTTCCTTGTTGTGATCCAAAGAAGATATAAGATGAAGAAATCAGCCATGTCTGTTGTTTGGAGCTTAGAGAAAACAATTTGATAGTCATTTCCTTTTAGCAAGTTCATTGTAACCTTCCCACTTTGAAGTGGATGATTTGTATTGTTAATTGTAATGAGAAGACATCTTGTATTAAAATTAAAGGTTGAAAGTGATATGTGAAATGTAAAGAGTTATTATTCCATACTTGTGTTATGAGAAGAATGTGAAAGAAAGAAATATGTATTGTGTATCAGAACTTGAAATTCAAAGAAAGAAATAAGCTGTTAAATTATTGTTGGAAATCAAATAATGAATTACATTCCTTTCTCAAAATTTCATTGTTTTAATTAGATTCGAATTGAGTTGATGTTGTGAAATGAAAACTCTATTTTGAAAGAGATTATGAGAAAAAATACACATTAAATGTCTGTGTTTGAAATCAAAACTAGAGTTTAAACTTTGCATATGAACTCATCAATAATTTTTTAATCAATTAATGTCTTAGATAAGATTTGAAATGCCTCCCATATTTGGAAGATGCAAATTGGTTAATAAACTTGTTATAAATGATCTCTGTTTCTTTCTTTAATTTCGCAATGAATTCCATCTAAAAATGTATTTTAGATTCAGATTTTTAGTTAAAATTGAGAAAGGAAACAAAGTATTTTAGATGTATTAGGTCCTAATGAACCCAATTGAACTTCATATTCAAGAAAAATATCTCAAAACTCTATCAAATCCAATTTTAACTTCACAATCCAACTTACTGTCAAAAATGTAAAATTTACCAAATGCAACCCAATATCCAAATTGGACTTGAAAATATACTTAAATTTACCCAAGACCATTTCCAATGCTCAATTTACATGCTCAGAAGAAGAAATATCAAAATTGAATCAAATCTTATAAGTTAAAAATTGCCAGTTTTAAAATTATAAACCCTGCAGATCGATTTCTTAAAATTGACCTCTAAACTTCACCAAATTCTAAAATTGATGATTTTTATGCAAAGAGGACTCCGAGAGATTTCCGAAAGTCCTTGTTTTCCTAAAATGGAGCTTCCTATCAAAAGTTATGGCCATTTGAAGTTTTACTTCAAAATGGCCATCCCAAACCAAAAATGAAATAATTCGACCTTAGAAAATTTAAATTTTGAACTTTGGAAAAATTTCCTAAAAATTTCCACGGCCCCGCCAACCTCTCATCCTATCAAAATTTGCCACGTGGCACTTCGAGGGGCAACCAATCACGTGGCCGACATAAGATCTTGGAAAAAAACTAAAAACTTTTTTTGAAAATTTTTCTTGGGAAAATTTTCACTTTTTCCCCGCAACCCCGCTCCCCAACCAATCACGTGTTGACACATGGAAGTGGAGGGCCCGTGGATTTAGAAATGGAAAACTTAACTTTTTTTCCCCTTTGGAAAAATTTCACTTTTTTTTCCTCCACCCCCAACCATTTAGCCAATGGGGATGTTGACACATGTCCCCATGGGTGCACGGGTCCATGCAATTTTTTTAACCTTTTAACCCCATGGGAAAAAATCCAAATTTCCTCTATCTCCGCTGCCCGGCCAATCACAAAGCGCCACGTGGCCATTTGAGCAAGTGCGGAGGCATGGAGGAAAATTTTTCTTGGAAAATTGAGACTTTGGTTTTGGGAAAATTTCAAATTTTTCCCCCGACCCGCTGGCCCGCACCAATCACGTGATGACACGTGGCATTTGGGAAAATTTTTCCCAATTTTCTCCCTAACCCCGCGTGGACCTCCAAGGGAAAATTTTCCCCTAAAACTCCGCCCGGCCATAACTTGAGTTTTACAAGGAGTTAGGAGGACTTCTTTATATGGTTGGAAAGGTGAGGAAATTTCCTATCCAATGAGCCTAGTTTAGGAAAGTTTTGATAAATCTAAGTGTGTGAAAATCTAGTTGAAGTTTAGGCTTGATAGAGAGCAGCTGAGGGATAAATTTCTCCCCGAACCTTAGTAAAACTTCAGAACCTCCAAATCGAGCCCTAGAACTTGTTATAAGATAAAAATGGAAATCTTGTGTTTGGTTAATCAAAATTTGTTCTGGAACCTATTTAGTTTCAAACTAGTGTCTTGCAACTTGGTTGTAGACTCTTCCTATATAAAAAAAAAAAAATTATTCCATAATTTTCCTAGTTTGTTTCTTGGTCTCAAGTGGTAGTTGAAGTAGGCATCACACTTGGTATCAGAGCAAAGTGGTTCAAAATCTTGGACCATTGGGCACACTAAAACATTGAGACTTGAAACCTAAAACTAGCAAATTGATAATCTAGAAAACAAAACTAATTGAAAATTGAACATGTTAGTAAACTTAGAAAACTAAAGAAACTCAAGGTAATGAACTAACTCCCACTCTGGTCTATGCAGGGAGCTCAGATGGAGCAGAGGAACATTCACAGAGACTCAGTCACCACCACCACCACCACCTCCACCACCACCACCACCACCACCGGATCAGGGTTTAGCAGCTATCCTACCACATATTTTACAGACCCTCCAGGATGTTAATGCCACCTTACGTGGAGGATCAGTAGGAGGGCACTCAGCAGACAGACAAGAGATATTTCCATAGAGGGACATGCACCCCTCCACTAGTGAGGAGGATGGAGGAGAGAATTTTCATGAGAGTCGGGCCTAGAGCAGATTCACCACCTAAGAGGTAGGGTGACAGAGTTCTGGAGCATAGAGAGAGGTCTCAGAGCCCTAGGCTTAGGGATGAGCTTATAGAGAGGCCCAGAGGCCATCAGACCACAGCATGTGATCACATCAGGGAGATCCTAAAGCTTAGGCCCTCACATTATTCAGGTGACACAGGGGGATTCCAGGCAGAGGCCTGGCTGGTTAGCTTGAGCGGTTGCTTCAAGCTTTGTCCTTGTTCTAGCAACATGAAAGCTCATGTTGCGATCCATCTACTGAAGGATGGAGCTGGAGTATGGTGGAGGAAAGAGGAGCAGAAGCTCCATATAGATTCAGAGACAGTCACTGGGAGCTATTTGAGGAGAGATTCAGGAGTAGATACTTGCCAGAGATTCATACAACAGAGGATCGATGAGTTCCATGACCTTCGACAAGCTTCCCTTATAGTGGCCGAGTATGAGAGTAGGTTCTGGACCTACTTCAGTACATTGATTACATGCAGGATGAGCAGGTGCAGATCCACAGGTTCATCCGAGGCCTTAATATAGACATTGGAGGTGTAGTTGGATCCACTACCCACAGACATTAGCAGAGGCCATTGAGAAGGCCTACATTGCAGAGGAGACTCTGGGGTAAAACCCAACAGGCTAGAGACTAGGTCAGAGCCGTATTCAGCAGATGCAGGATAGTAGATCGAGGGGGTCAGCTCCTCCTCCTCGTGGTGGTCAACATTCTTCACGTAGTCATCTTTCAGACCATTACAAAGCAGAAAGCAGCATAGTCCCGCCCACCTTTAGCCTCCTCGAGAGTTGATGCACAGAGAGGTCAGAGCATGGGGCCTCCTAGGGGTCCCACCAGACACAAGGTGGTGGAGCTAGAGCTCTCAGCAGGAGCTGACCACAGAGGCCACAATGCAGACTATGCCGGATCATCGTGGTCCACAACACCTACCTCTAGGGCACCTTCTGGTGGTGCTGCAGTTTGGAGGACTTTAGGTGGTTGCTTCAGGTGTGGAGTAGTGGGACACTTTTTGGAGAGACTACCCCCAGAACCCTAATAAGGGTAAGGCACCCATCTCAGAGCCTACAGTCAGAGACATGGGATGGAGTCACAGATCTATGCAGCAGTCGAGAACCACCAAGCCGAGCACCGAGCATGGTCATTGAGACTACATGTAGCATTGGAGGTGTTCCTACTTCTATATTGTTTGATTCTGGTTCTTCTGATTCATTTATTGCACCATCCTTAGTAGAGCGATGCAGGCTGGTGGCTGTTAGACAAGGTCATAGTTGGGATGTCGAGATGGCTTTGGAGCCAAGGTCTCTGTAGACTCCTTAGTAAAGGAGTGTGTTGTTAACTTGGGACCTTTCACCACCACTTCAGATCTCCGCATACTTCCTTTGGGCTCGTATGGAGTCATTTTAGGCATGGATTGGTTATCTACACATAGGGCCAGGATGGATTGCTATCATAAGACTATATCTTGTGTAGATGATCTTGGAGTTGAGTCGGTGATTTCTGGGGTCAGGAGACCTGTTTCTATTCACACTATCTCTGCTATGCAGCTCAAGTGTGTGCGATGGGGTTTTCAGATGTATGCAGTCATAGTCAGTGACCGGATAGAGGATGGGTCTAGTGGGCCATCGCTAGATGACCATCCCATTTTGAGAGAGTATGCAGATGTTTTTCCAGGGGAGCTACCGGGATGCCACCCCCACGTGAGATTGATTTCCATATTGATCTGGTTCCAGGAGCAGAGCCTATCTCACGAGCTCCTTATCGGATGACCACCCCAGAGCTCTGTGAGCTCAAGTTACAGCTGGAAGGCCTTTTAGAG
Organism: Taxus wallichiana var. yunnanensis; assembly: GCA_018340775.1. NCBI lineage: Eukaryota > Viridiplantae > Streptophyta > Pinopsida > Cupressales > Taxaceae > Taxus > Taxus wallichiana. The sequence goes on along the minus strand of CM031238.1, from coordinate 34,637,914 downwards.
AAAGGCCTCATCCATCCTAGTGTATCCCCTTGGGGTGCACCAGTTATATTTGTGAAGAAGAAGGATGGATCATTGCGGTTGTGCATCGACTACCACCAGTTGAATAAGGTAACGATCAAGAATCGTTATCCCCTGCCTCACATTGATGACTTGTTTGATCAAATGAAGGGAGCCACATGGTGTTCTCTAAGATTGATCTCAAGTCAGGGTACCATCAGTTGAGGATTACGGAGGTAGACATCCATAAGACTACTTTTTTCGTACGAGGTATGGGCACTATGAGTTCACAGTGGTGCCTTTGGTTTGACGAATGCCCCCGCACAGTATTCATGAGTTTGATGAATGGGGTATTCAGGACCTTTCTAGATCACTTCATGCTCATCTTTCTTGATGACATTCTGATTTACTCACGTACGCGTGAGGAGCACGAGGGGCACCTTCGACAAGTTCTTCAGTGTCTTCGTGAGCAAGCAACTTTTTGGGAACTTGGAGAAGTGTGCCTTCTTTCAGTCAGAGATTCAGTACTTGGGCCATATCATCTCAAGGTGAAGGAATCACAGTCAATCCTTCCAAGATTAGAGCCATTATGGATTGGCCAACACCCACTACAGTGACAGAGGTGTGCAGCTTCATGGGGTTAGTAGGGTATTACAAGAGATTTGTGCAGACTTTCTCTGACAAGCACACCCCATCACTTCCCTTCAATGGAAAGGGAAGAATTTTTTTGGTCAGATAGGTGTGAGTAGGCCTTCAGGACACTAAAGGAATATCTCACTACAACACCCATTCTTGTAGTGCCAGATCCACATGGTGAGTTCTTTGTATGCACAGATGCTTCTTTAGCAGGCTTGGAGGTGTGCTGATGCAGGAGGGAAGAGTTGTAGCTTTTGAGTCTCACAAACTCAAGGATCATGAGCTTAATTATCCTACCCATGATCTTGAGCTTGTGGCAGTTGTGCATGCTTTGGTTCGATGGAGACATTTTCTTCTTGGTCGAGATTCACACTCGTGATGTAGATCATTTGAGTCTTCGCCACCTCTTCACGCAGCCCAATCTAAACGCTCGTCAACGACGTTGGATGGAGTTTTTTGTGAGTATGACATGGAGATAGAGCATGTGAAAGGGAAGGAGAATGTGGTTATGCAGATGCTCTCAGAGATGGAGGCATTTGAGCATGGCTACTTTAGTGAGCATAGATTTATGGAGCAGATCCTTCAAGCAGCCTTCCTCGATAGTTTCTACATTGCAGCCCGAGCAGAGATTGAGTCCCGCAGACCCTCGAGGGGAAATTTGATGGTTTCTCACTAGAGGCAGATGGTCTTCTCAGGCACAGAGGTCGGATTTATGTTCCTAGAGATGGAGGCTTGAGGCAGGACATCTTGACAGAGGCACATCGTGCACCCTATTCAGCCCATCCCGGGGTGAAGAAGATGCACGCCACCTTGAGACAGTTATATCACTGGAGAGGACTTCACAGGGACATGGCTTAGTTTGTGTCACACTATTTAGAGTGCCAGAAAGTGAAGGCCGAGCATCAAGCATCCAGCTGGCCTTCTCTATCCTCATGCTATACAGAGTGGAAATGGGACACCATTTCCATGGATTTCATTGTTGGGTTACCGATGTCGAGATATCACCACGACGCCATCATGGTCATGGTTGATAAATTGACAAAAGTAGCTCACTTTTCTCCAGTAAAGACCACATATAAAGCTAGTGCAGTGGCACGTGTCTACTTGGATGAGATTTTCAAGTTACACGGGATTCCGTGGAAGATCATTTGTGACCGTGATCCTTTATACACTTCACATTTCTGGACTACCATGCAAGATGTTCTCGGATGAAGATTAACTTCAGCACAACTTATCACCCTGAGATGGATGGACAGACCGAGAGGGTGAATCAGATATTGGAGGATATGCTCAGGATGTACGTGATGGATCAGCAGTCTAAGTGGGAGGAGTATCTGTATCTTGTGGAGTTTTCCTACAATAATAGTTTCCAGAGTTCTATAGGCATGGCTCCTTTTCAGGCCTTATATGGTAGGGAGTGCAGGACACCCCTTAGCTGGGATAGATTGGAGGATAGAGTATCCTTAGGACCAGCTCTTTTGCAGGACATGGAGCAGCAGGTAGTGTTGATCAGGCAGAGATTGCAGGAGGCACAGGATAGGTAGAAGAAGTACATTGATCAACATAGAACCGAGTGTAATTTTGATGTGGGCATGAAGGTTTTCCTTCGTGTTAGGCCACATAAGAGCCCGATCCATTATGGAAAAGGTTCTAAGTTAGCTCCTCAGTTCATTGGACCTTTGAGATCTTGGAGCGTATCGGCCCATTGGCCTACCATCTAGCATTGCCACCCAACTTGTCTCGCATACATGATGTGTTTCATGTTTCTGTTCTTAGGAGATATATCACAGATCCTTCTCATGTGCTGGATTGGACATCATTGCAGGTGCAGGATCAGGGACAGGTGATGGTGGAGCCCATCCATATCATAGATCGCAGGACCCTGGGCCTTCGAGGTAGAGAGATTGATCAGGTATGGGTGCAGTGGGACAGATATGATGAGACTGCAGCCACTTGGGAGGATGCTACTATTTTACGAGTATAGTTTCCACATTTGTTCCAATGACTTCCAAGAGGAAGTCGAGTCTAAGGGGAGGGGGATGTAGTGCCCACTTTCCTTTGACACTATTTAGATACTGATCCTGACACTATTGATCATATTTTGGATATTATTATGTTTTGATGTAGTATGTATATGCTAGCTCATGGATTATTATGGACATTATTATGTTTTGATTAGTATGATGGTTAGATGTTAGATCCTGGATTAATATTGATCTAGATTCAGATATTTTGCTTGAGGATCATTGAGACATTTTTATTATTATGTGGATGATGATATACTAGTTGACATGGACATGTTATTGATGTTAATTTTAGACATGTGACATTGATTATTATGAATAGCTCTAGTATAGAGATCTATTGGATGATGATATAGTTACAAATTGAATTTTAATTGATAAATGTTAAAATCTTGATATTGTTGTGATTTGGATTTAATGTTTATATATCATTTGGATGTTCTGATATGGCCACGAGGCCGAAGGAGGTATTTTGCATTTTGCAGGTTAAAATCACAACAATGTCGGGGGACTGGAGACTAACCATATGGAATTCAAAGGTGAAATCAACAAGGTCACCATGGCAACTGTGTTTGAGTTGTATGTTGTGTTTTGTTAGGATTTCCCATGGGGGGGATTTCCATTATTGTGACCATGGGGTATATGTGTGCTTTATTTGTTGTGTCCCTTTTAAAATTATTGTTGTATGTATTTTATTTGTAATGTGCTCTTTATTTTAATTATTTTAATGTGATAGTATAATGTGAGTCTTATAGTTAAATTTTAATTAAATTAATTGGGATGTGGAATATAAATTAAAAGTTATTGTCTTGGTGAAAATGAAAATGAAAATTATACATATATATATATATATATATATTATAACCATATGATAGATAAATAAATCTTTATGTCAAAACATGTAATAAATAGAGTCATAGACATTAATGCATGTGTAAGAAATGTAAGAGGATGTAAGAGTTGTGTAAGTAAAATGATTGTAGGTAAGGTAGATTTTGGAGGTAGAACACTCCATCCTCTTCAAACTCGGATTTGGTCTTGGGAGCCTAAATTGGAGGCTTGTGGGACAAGTTAAACTTGTCCCACACCTCTCAAAATCCTCCACCAACCATGTTTATTAATTTGGAGTCAAAATCAGATTATTTTATTGAATTTTGACTTGATTTATTGTAAGAAGTGATTGCACTTGTCTTACAAATTTTAAATGCATTCCTTTTGGGGTATGGGCTATTGTGTGTGTAAGTGATTTTGTCATTTTTTTCATTTATGGTGATTTGTTGTTGATGTGGATTGCACTCTTGGGGAAGGAAGAAAATGATGTGGCATCCCACTTGGAATCCACATCATCCTCTTCCACCCTCTCCTTTAAAATTTGAATTCCTCCTCATTTTGAGGTTGTCAAGGTTGGAGATTTCACTCTGGGTCAAATTTTTTCTTGCATTTTTGGAGCTTGCTTTGTGGAAGAGCTTGGATTGATTCACATGCTTGTACATTGCTGTTTTGGGACTATGTTTTGAGCATCAAAGAACTGCTGTTTTGGAAACAAGTCTCCATTATGGAGAGGTAGGCTCTCACTCTTTTTAAAATTGTTGTTTTTCCCTCTTTTAGCATGAATTTTTGAATGTGTTGTGTTTGCAATTCTTAGAGGGATGGGTAGAATGCTTAGGGCATGGTGTGGAGAGAAGACTATGAGGTTAATCAGAGGAGGGATAAGGGATTTTCCATTGGCACTTGTCTTGAGGAGGGAGTGTTGGTTGGAATCCACCTAGGAAAAGAATATGCATGCATTTCTTACTTTGGGGGAGGTATAAGGGATAAATTTGGAGGAGGGATAAGGAGGGGTTGAGGAGGGATAAGGTTTATGGGATGGTTATGTTCTTGGTGGTTGTTGTAGGTGGATGTCCAATTTCAACATGGGAGGCATAAGGAGACCTCCATAGTTCTTGCTCTTGTTTGGCTTGCTTGCTCAAGCCTTTGTGATTGTATGACTATTTTCTAATGCAGTTGAGAACTGCTACCTTGTTTTGATTTGTGTTTTTTTGATTTTTGTGATACATGAGTGTTGCTTGCATGTGAAAGAAGTCCATGTTGCCATGAGTTGAATTATCATGCTCCATTTCAATATGGTTGGGGCTCGGGGGCCAATGGGGAAAGATGGCTTCTCTTTTCCCATTGGGTATCTTGGTTGGGTGGAGAGTGTTGCCTTTCCCCCTTCCTTGTTGTGATTAAAAGATAAAAGATGAAGAAATCAGCATGTTGTTGTTTGGAGCTTAGAGAAATCAGTTTGATAGTCATTTCCTTTTTAGCAAGTTCATTGTAACCTTCCCACTTTGAAGTGGATGATTTGTATTGTTAATTGTAATGAGAAGACATCTTGTATTGAAATTAAAAGGTTGAAAGTGATAAGTGAATTGTAGAAGATTATTATTCCATACTTGTGTTATGAGAAGAATGTGAAAGAAAGAAATATGTATTGTGTATCAGAATTTGAAATTCAAAGAAAGAGATAAACTATTGAATTATTGTTGGAAATCAAATAAAGAATTACATTCCTTTCTCAAAATTTCATTGTTGTATTAGATTGTAAGTTGCTGTTGTGAAATGAAAACTCTGAAATTTTGAAAGAGATTAAGAAATAGCATCAAGAGAAATGTATTGTGTTTGAAATCAAAACTGGAGTTTAAACTTTGCATATGAACTATCAATTAATTGTGAAATCAATTGAATGTCTTAGATAAGATTTGAAATGCCTCCCCATATTTGGAAGATGCAAATTGGTTAATAAACTTGTTAGCAAATGATCTCTATTTCTTTCTTTAATTCTGGCAATGAATTCCATCAAAAATGTATAGTTCAGATTTTTAGTTAAAATTGAGAAAGGAAACAAAGTATTTTAGATGTATTAGGTCCTATTGAACCCACATTGAACTTCATATTTAAGAAAATATCTCAAAAACTCTATCAAATCCAATTTTAACTTCACAATCCAACTTACTGTCAAAAATGTAAAATTTACCAAATGCAACCCAATATCTAAATTGGACCTTGAAAATATACTTAAACTTACCCAAGACCATTTCCCAATGCTCAATTTACATGTCAAAGAAGAAATATCAAAATTGAATCAAATCTTATAAGTTGGAAAAATTGCCAGTTTTAAAATTATAAACCCTGCAGATCGATTTCTTAAAATTGACCCTCTAAACTTCACCAAATTCTAAAATTGATGATTTTGTGCAAAGAGGACTCGAGAGATTTCCGAAAGTCCTTGTTTTCCTAAAATGGAGCTTCCTATCAAAAGTTATGGCCATTTGAAGTTTTACTTCAAAATGGCCATCCCAAACCAAAAATGAAATAATTCGACCTTAGAAAAATTTAAATTTTGAACTTTGGAAAAATTTCCTAAAAATTTCCGCGGCCCCGCCAACCTCTCATCCTATCAAATTAAGTGCCACGTGGCACCTTGGAGGGGTAGGCCCTTAATAAAAATTTAAATTTTTGAAAATTTTGTCTTGGGAAAAAAAATTTTCCCCAACCGTTTCCCCAACCAATCACGTGCTTGACACGTGGTAAGGGGGTTGGGATTGGGAAAACTTTTTCCCTTTGGGAAAATTTTTTTTCCTCCCCGCAACCCCGAGGCCCCCAACCAATCACATGTCGACACTCGACACGTGTAGGAGGGCCCATGGATTTAGAAATGAAAACTTAACCTTTTTCCCTTTGGAAAAATTTCACTTTTCTCCCGCATCCCCCGCAACCTAGGATGTTGACACGTGCCAATCACAAGGTGCCACGTGGCCATTTGAGCAAGCGGAGGCATGGAGGAAAATTTTCCTTTGGAAAATTGAGACTTTGGTTTTGGGAAAATTTCAAATTTTTTCCCCATGACCCGCTCACCCACACCAATCATGTGATGACACGTGGCATTTGGGAAAATTTTCCCAATTTTCTCCCTAACCCCGTGGACCTCCAAGGGAAAATTTTCCCTAAAACTCCGCCCGGCCATAACTTGAGTTTTACAAGGAGTTAGGAGGACTTCTTTATATGGTTGGAAAGGTGAGGAAATTTCCTATCCAATGAGCCTAGTTTAGGAAAGTTTTGATAAATCTAAGTGTGTGAAAATCTAGTTGAAGTTTAGGGCTTGATAGAGAGTAGGCTGAGGGATAAATTTCTCCCGAACCTTAAGTAAAACTTCAGAACCTCAAAAATTGGAGCCTCAGTAAACTTGTTATAAGATAAAAATGGAAATATTGTGTTTGGTTAATCATAATTTGTTCTGGAACCTATTTAGTTTCAAACTAGTGTGCAACTTGGTTTTAGTTCATGTTAGTAAACTTAGAAAACTAAAGAAAACTCAAGGTAATGAACTAACTCCCACTCACAAAGTACATGCAAAGGGAGCTCGAGATGAGAGGAGGAATGTTCACGTAGAGACTCAGAGTCACCACCACCGGCTCCATGCCACCACCACCACCACTGCAGATTAGGGTTTGTAGAGCTATCGGCTACCACAGATTTTACTGAGACCCTCTAGGATGTTAATGCCACCTTCTGTGGAGGATCGGTAGGAGGCTCATCGGATAGACCACAAGATAGAGATATTTCCATAGAGGGACATGCACCCCTCCACTCGGTAGGAGGATGGAGGAGAGAATTTTCATGTAGAGGCCGTCTGAGAAAATTCAGCCACCCAGAGGCAAAGGGTGTAGAGTTACGGAGCATAGAGAGAGGTCTCGAGCCTAGAGCTTAGGATGAGCTTATAGAGAGGCCCGAGGCTATCGCATCGGTCATAGCTTCGTGATCATATCGGCTGGAGATCCTAAAGCTTAGGCCCTCACATTATTCAGGGACATAGGAAGTTCCTGAGGCAGAGGCTTTTGGGCTGGTTAGCTTGAGTAGTTGCTTGGAGAGCTTTGTCCTTATTCAGCAACACAGCTCATGTTGTGATCCATCTACTGAAGGATGGAGCCGAGGTATGGTGGAGGAGAAGAGGAGCAAGAAGCTCCATGTAGATTCGGAGACTACGGGTAGCATTGGAGGTGTGTTCCTACTTCATATTGTTTGATTTTGGGTCTTTTGATTCATTTATTACACCATCCTTGGTAGAAACGTAGGCTGGTGGTACATTAGAAAAGGTCATATTTGGGATGTCGAAATGGCTTCCGAGGAGCCAATGTCTCTGTAGAATCCTTAGTAAAGGAGTGTGTTGTTAACTTGGGACCTTTCACTGCCACTTTAGATCTCCTGTACTTCCTTTAGGCTCGTATGGAGTCATTTTAGGCATGGATTGGTTATCTACACATAGGGCCAGAGATGGATTGCTTATCATAAGACTATATCTTGTGTAGATGATCTTGGAGTTGAGTCAATGATTTCTAGAGGCCATCAGAGACCTGTTTCTATTTGGACTATCTCTACTATGTACCTCAAGCGATGTGAAATGTGTGACGGGTTTTGTCGGATGTATGTGGTCACGGATAAGGTGATTGCACGGAGGATGGGTCTAGTGGGCCATCATTAGATGACCATCCATTTTGAGAGAGTATGTAAATTTTTCCGTGGGAGCTACAGGATGCCACCCCACGTGAGATTGATTTCCATATTGATCTCAAGTTCCAGAGAGTTTCTAGAGCCTATCTCACGAGATCATTATCGGATGACCACCCCGAGCCTCTCGTCAGCTCAAGCTATAGCTAGAAGGCCTTTTAGAGAAATGCCTCATCCATTCTAGTGTATCCCTTGGGGTGCACTAGTTATATTTGTGAAGAAGAAGGATGGATCATTATGGTTGTGCATCAATGTCCTTAACACTGAATAAGGTAACGATCAAGAATCATTATCCCCTACCTCACATTGATGAATTTTTGATCAAATGAAGGAGCCACAGTGTTTCTAAGATTGATCTCAAGTGTGGTACCATCAACTTGAGGATTACGAGGAGGTAGACATCCATGCAAGACTACTTTTCGTACAAGGTATGGGCACTATGAGTTCACGGTGGTGCCCTTTGGTTTGATGATATGCCCCGTCATGAAGTATTCATGAGTTTGATGAATGGGGTAAATTATTGAGACGTTTCTAGATCACCATGCACATATTTATTGATGACATTCTAATTTACTCACGCACACTGAGAGATGCACGATGGCACCTTTGATAAGTTCTTTGTGTCTTTGTGAGCAAGTACAGCTTTTTGGGAACTTGGAGAAGTGTGCCTTCTTTCTACTGATCAGAGATTCAGTACTTGGGCCATATCATCATAGGTGAAGGAATCTCAATCAATCCTTCCAATATTAGAGCCATTATGGATTGGCCAGTACCACTACAAAGATGGATGCAAGGTATACTGCAACTTCATTAGCGGAGGTATTACAGAGATTTGTGTGGGACTTCTCTCAGATAGCACACCCCATCACTTCCCTTCAGAGTGGAATGGGAAGAAATTTTTTGTTCGTATAGGTGTGAGTAGTCCCACTGAAGGAATATCTCACTACAACACCCATTCTTGCAGTTCTGGATCCACATGGTGAGTTCTTTGTATGCATGCCGGATGCTTCGTTGGTAGGCCTTGGATGTGTTCTTATATAGGAGGGCAAAGTTGTAGCTTTTGAGTCTCACAAACTCAAGGATCACGATCTTAATTATCCTACCCATGATCTTGAGCTTGTTACGAAGTTGTGCATGCTTTGGTTCGATGGAGACACTTTCTTCTTGGTCGAGATTCACACTCAAGATAGATCATTTGAGTCTTCGCCACCTTTTTCATGTAGCCCTGACCTAAACACTCGCCGAGACATTGGATGGAGTTTCTTTGTGAGTACAACATAGAGATAAAGCATGTGAAAGGGAAGGAGAATGTGGTTTCGAGATGATCCTCGTAGAGAAGGAGGCATTTGAGCATGGCTACTTCAAAGTGAGCATAGATTTACTTGAGCAAGATCCTTCAAGAGCCTCTCGACAGTTTCTACATTGTAGCTCGAGCAGAGATTGAGTCCCAAAGACCCCTTGAGGGGAAATTTGATGGTTTCTCACTAGAGGTAGATGGTCTTCTTAGGCATAGAGGTTAGATTTATGTTCCTATAGATGGAGGCTTGAGGCAGGACATCTTGACAGAGACACATCGTGTACCCTATTCACCATCTCTGGGTGAAGAAGATGCATGCCACCTTGAGATAGTTATATCACGAGAGAGGACTTCGCAGGACGTAACTTACGCCAGTCACACTATTTAGAGTGCTGTAAAGTGAAGGCTGAGCATCGAATACAGCCTAGCCTTCTCTATCCTCATGTTATGAACAAGTGGAAATGGGACACCATTTCTATTATGGATTTCATTGTTGGGTTACCGATGTCGAGATATCACCACAATGCCATCATGGTCAGTGCACACTTTTGATAAATTGACAAAAGTAGCTCACTTTTCTCCTAGTAAAGACCCACATATAAAGCTATAAGCCATGTTACATGACGTGTCTACTTGGATGAGATCGTCAGGGTTACACGAGATCCCACGGAAGATCATTTTGTAGACCAAATGATCCTTTATACACTTCATTTCTCGACTACCATGCGATATGCCTTCGGGATGAAGATTAACTAGCCAAAGACAACTTATCACCCTGAGAGAGATGGAAAGACTAAGAGAGAGTGCGACCAGATTACAGGAGGATATGCTCGTGATGCACACTTGATGGATCAGTAGTCTAAGTGGGAGGAGACCAGTATCTTTGGAATTTGCCTACAACAATAGTTTCCAGAGTTCTATCGGCATGGCTCCTTTTTAGGCCTTGTATGGTAGGGAGTACATGACACCCCTTAGGCTGGGATAGATTGGAGGATAAAGTATCCTTAGGACTAGCTCTTTGTAGGACATGGAGCACAGTAGGTAGTGTTGATCGGGCAAGAGATTGCAGGAGGCACGGGATAGGTAGAAGAAGCACGCCCGATCAACATAGAACCTGGTGCAGTTTTGATGTGGCATGAAGGGTTTTTCCTTCGTGTTAGCCACATAAGATTCCTCGATCCATTATGGAAAAGGTTCTAAGTTAGCTCCTACGGTTGTTTGACCTTTTCGAGATCCTCGAGTGAATCGGCTTGCTGGCTTACCATCTAGCATTACCACCCGACTTGTCTCGCGCATACATGATGTGTTTCATTTTTCATGATCTTAGGAGATATATCACATCCTTCTCATGTTTTGGATTTGACATCATTGTAGGTGCGAAGATTCGTGAGGGATAGTTGATGGTGGAGCCCATCTCGTATCATAGATCGTGAAGAACCTCTGGGCCTTCGAGGGTAGAGATATTGATCAGGTACGGGTAGTGGGACAGATATGATGAGACAGCAGCCCACTTGGGAGGATGCTACTAACTTATGAGTATAGTTTCCACATTTGTTCTAAGTTGACTTCCGTGAGGAAGTCGAGTCTAGTGAGGGGATGTAGTGCCCACTTTCCTCTTCGACACTATTCAGATAGTCGATCCTGACACTATTGGTCACATTTTCGACAAATTATTATCTTTTGATTAGTGTGTGATGGTTAGATGTTAGATCCTGGATTAATATTGATATGGAATTCAGATATTTTGCTTGAGGATTATTGAGACATTTTATTATTATGTGGATGATGATATACTAGTTGACATTGACATGTTATCGGATAAATGTTAATTTTAGACATGTGAGGTATCGATTATTATGAATACCTTCAAGTATAGAAATCTATCAGATGATGATATAGTTAATAAAATTGAATTTTAATGATAAATATTAAATCTTGATATTGTCAAGATTATTTTGGATCTAATGTTTATATATCATTTGGATGTTCTGTACATGTGGCCACGAGGTCGTAAGGAGGTATTTTCAGCTGATTTTGCTGTGTTAAAATCACAACAATGTCGTGGGGACCCCGGAGACTAACCATATCCGAATTCAATGTGAAATCAACAAGGTCACCATGGACAACTATGTTTGAGTCGGGTATGTTGCGTTAAAGTTAGATTTCCCATGGGGGATTTCCATTATGTGACCATGGTGTAGGTATGTGTGCTTTATTTGTTGTGTCTCCTATTTAAAAATTATTGGGTTGTGATGTATTTTATTTGTAATGTTCTCTTTAGTTTAATTATTTTAATGTGATATATAATTGTGAATCTTATAGTTAAATTTCAATTAAATTAATTGGGATGTGGGAATATATAAATTAAAAGTTATTCACTTGGTTCAAAATTAAAATTGACTTATATATATATATATATATATATATATATATGTATACATATATATATATATATATATATATATGTATGTATGTATAATAACCATATGATAGATTAATAAATCTTTATGTCAAAACATGTAATAAATAAATGTCAGAAATACAAATGCATGTGTAAGAAATTGTAAGAGGATGTAAAAGTTGTGTAAGTAAAATGATAG